>JANHFL010002944.1:32384-68841 GCA_032468155.1 Oxyrhabdium leporinum | reverse complement strand
CATCATCATCATCATCATCATCATCATCATCATCATCATCATCATCATCATCATCATCTCCTCCTCCTCCTCCTCCTAAGCAGCACCCTCCATCCTTGAGGTGATATAAAGCCTATGCTCAAAGAATTACATCTGCCCAACAATGGTTTATTAATGAGAAAACAGCCCTAAATTTTCATTTGAAAAATGAGAATTAACCTTTTAAAG
Organism: Oxyrhabdium leporinum; assembly: GCA_032468155.1. NCBI lineage: Eukaryota > Metazoa > Chordata > Lepidosauria > Squamata > Cyclocoridae > Oxyrhabdium > Oxyrhabdium leporinum. Next base: position 68,634 of record JANHFL010002944.1, on the reverse strand, counting down.
ACACGATCCTTCCGAATTACTGTGTTGTGCACTTATTTCTATATCCATGAGGACTAGAATATTTCACTCTATTTTTTTAAAAAAGTATATCATATCAGACTAGGGAGGGAAACTATTACAAAATGGAGCAAATGCCAGTCTAACCCGAGTTACTTTTGAGCCCCTCCTCTCTTCTGTATTTGTCTCTCCTCTCCCCCAATCCTTTGCTTTGTGCTCTTCACCCGTCAATCTTTTTGTTATCATATTGATGTATTTATTTCTCGTTGTGTTCCTTTGTCATAGTTTACTTCTGTTCCGTTTACACGCCTTTCGTTTTTCTGCCTTTTCATTATTGTATGCCGCCTGGAGTAGCCTCGCGGCGAGATAGGCGGCGGCTAATTTAACTAATAAATACATAAATAAATGTGCCCACAGGTGAAAGTCTGGTTCCAGAACCGGCGCATGAAGTGGCGACATTCCAAAGAGGCGCAGGCACAGAAAGACAAAGAGAGAGAGCCGGCCGAGAAGGTGGCTGCCGCCGGAGCGGCTCTGGAGCCCGGGCCAGCAGGCGAAGGTGAGCTCGAGCGCAGCCCGAGCCGCTCGGAAGGCGAGAGCGACAGCAGCGAGGCAGAATCTCTGGATCTGGAGCTCGGTAGCGACGCGGAACGGACAGAGCCGGGAGCTACCCCCGATCAGGCCACGCAGCGGCACATCTCGGAGCTGCGCCCACCCGCCGGTTCAGAGACCGCAGCTCACCCCGAGCCGCCTCCTGCTCTCCCAGGCCTGGAACAAGGCCGAGAGCCTCTGCGCTGCCCCGAGCCTTCGTTTTGCCTGCGGGACTCTCCGTGACGGCCTCCCTTCAGCCAAGAGGAGGGAACCTGCCAAGAGCCCCAGCTCCGAGGGCCCAGCCTGACGTAGGCCTCTTGGATGCGGGATACTAACTCCTAGTGTGGGCGGAGCGCTCCTGAATGGGTCCTGGGGGAATTGACTTTGAACAGCGGGTGGAGCTGGGCTACCTTCGGAATCGGGGCCCTGTCCCTAGATGGAGTGTGCGGGGAGGGCCCTCCCCAAAAGACACGGGGCGGCCAAGAGGTGATCCTGCAGGCTTCCAGACGGCGCGCCCTGAACGGGTCCACTCAGGTAGGCAGGGAGGGAAGTTGGGCGCCTTCACGGCAAAGAGTCCCCCGCCACGAAGGCTACTGGTTCTAGGAGCTTAGCAAAGGCCAAGGGGGGGAAAAAAATCGGCCCTTGCAGCCCTCGATCCTCCTCTGGCTCCCTCGCCCGTGGCAAATGGCTGCTTTTGCCAAATGACTTGGAGGAAGATGGAGAAAAGTGGATTGTAAATAAAGAGTTTCTTAACATTTTAACGGGTATTTTTGTTCATGGCAAAAGTAGGCTAGTTGCCTTAATGGTTTGACGGCTGAGTTGCTGATTCTTACCTGCTGCACCTGAGCATCGATTCATCTTCTCCCCAAATCTCCCAGTTCTGTGTCCCCCATAGGATAGTGTGTAATAAGTACATTGAAGAAAGGGTAGGCAAAGTTTGTTCCAATTTTTTTTCTGAAGTAAGAAATCCAAAGTTGTAGCAACCCTTTCAGGGATTTTAAATTTCCCTATTTATTAAAAAGCAAGGATTTCATATCGGGCTCTGCATTTAATTTCTTTAGTTACAATGAATGGCTTGGTGATAAGCAAATGGCACTTAAAAATAATCCACTAAATAAAATTTGGAGGTGAATCCTTCAATCTGCCCTAAAGGTAGAAAAGCAACACATAGAGAAAAATGCAGATTAATTTAATGGAGGTGAACATGCAGCTATGGTTTCCAAGCAACTTAATAGCTGTGTCCCTTGCATGTTCATTTTAACAGTCTGCTTTTGGGAGGAACAGTCTGGTATCCAATGTCTCTCCATGAAATGTATTTCTAAATACATAGGATTGGGTTCCACCAACTTTGGTATACTTTGGAAAGAACATCTACATAATTATATTATTTGGTTAAAGATTCAGGCATGCTCATGTTTATTACTTAAAATTGCTTTGAATGGGAGAAAAGTTAATTTCAAAATAGTCATAGCCAAAAAAAAAGGCAATTCCCCTCCACGAGTAATTCATGCTCTCCATTGTTGGGTTCTTCAGGAAAGTCTGTCTGAAACTGGAAATTAAGATACAAATGCAATTCCAATCCCAATTATTTGAAACTTAGTAGGTAATAAAGCACATAGCATAAAGTTCCTTCCTCTGCAAGCATTTTGCTCCTTCTGCACATTTATCTGAAAAGGAAAAAAACAGCCTTACAAACAATGAAATTGTTTTTTTAGGAATAAATCGGGTCTGGGGGACAAGAGAATTATAGGACAAAATGGATTCTTTACTTTTTAATTCATCCTCCACTATTTCACTAACAGCATCCAGTTTAATGAGGCAGCTGAATTTGAGAAGAATGTTAAGAGTTTTGTTACACCTTAAAAATGAATAGATTACAGATTGAACTCTCATCTAAGTATAAAAAAACCTAATGTTGGGATAACAATAACAGTAAACATCAGGGTAAAGAGAAGTAAAAAGTGCCAGAAAGTAAAGAAGGTTTTCTTTCACTGGCAGTAGTAGTTGCTAGATGGTTGTATAGACTTTGTTTTGCACTGATGAAGATAATAATTAGCTGTGTTCAAGCCTCAGGAAACAAAGTTAATCTTTGATGGAATACAGCTCAGCCTTTCATGTTAATATGGGGGAATAAAACAAAGGGGTAGATATATGTACAATAAAGGATATTTTTACAATAAGAAAAGGGAAGGTACACACTGATATTGCTACCTATGATATATTCACAATCTGTATATAATTTGCTATGTTGATTTTATTTCCACTTTTGCCAATAGTTCTAGCAGATGTAGAAACCAGATTGAATATTATGAAAGAAGATTTATGAATAACTTTTTCAAGTCACTGAAAATAAGATGATCTCTCCATTGGAAATTTTTCCACCCCAAAATTTACACACACACACACACACACACACACACACACGTGTGCACACGTACATGCATATCCACACACACAAACTGTAGCCTTTGGGAAGTGTGCAGGGGCCACTAAAGGTGTTGGCAGGAGGCAAGCATTTTCTGATCCAGAGGTTTTGAACCCATGCTATAGAGCAAAAACTGAAATCAGGGATCCCAGGAATCCTGGGATCTATAAACTAGCAACAATTAAATTACAATTAAACAATTAAAGCTTGGGGGGCTTAATCTGGAATTCGAACCTTTGATTTTTCTTTTAAACGAAAACCCTTTTCCTGCCATTCTTGTAAGAATTATATTGCACCACTGTAATTTATCTAAAGTTGTCTTGGATCATAATGTTCTTTTGAAATCTCAGCTATGCTACTTAGCCAGCCCAAATGAGTCATACTATTTATACAACCAAATCACAGAATTGTTTTATTAAGCAGCTTAGGATTCACCTTTGCTTCATCATTTCACACGTACAGTAAATGATGTATAAATTAAGTTTTGTTGCAGCCACACTATATGTCGCATGTTTTGTTGCTGCTACATTGCTGCTGAGGTAGATCATAGTTATTCTTAAGAATTGCAAAACATGAAGGATTTAGGAACATTTTTTAAAAAAATAGCAAAATGTAATTTCTACTAAGGGTGCAAAGTTTAATAATCCATCCCCAACTGAAGTTCAAAGTGAGATGAAACTAGTTATTCTATGATGATTTATCCCCACTTAGTATCAAAAGGTATGTTGCCATTCAACATGGATATTCCTGTTCTAAAATGGACAATGAAAAGAACCAATGTGATGAATGACAAATTGACAAATTCTTCTCATTGAATTATCTGTTATTGATCACAGTTTAACTTAATTTCCTTGAATTTGTTTAATCTACAGAGGGGATTATCTGTCCTCCACCAGCATAATAAATGCAATCCAATAATATATAGAAGGCCACATGTTCCTGCTCCTTTAACCCAGTCCAAAGGAAACAGTTTGCTTTCTTGCTAGATATAGACTTGATTGCCCACTTGTCATCTGGCCTCAGGCCAGGTATAGAAAGGACAGAAATTCTACTCTGTAATCAGTTGGAGCTCACCAGTAGGTGCTCAGGATCAGGTTGCAAGCCCTCTGAGTATGAGCATCATAAAGTAAGTTGCTATGAATCAGGCAATAGTTTCCCATCTAATTCCTTGTACTTTGAGTGGATCTCTGAATGTGTATAATAATGCACAAAAGAAGTGTAATAATAGAAAGTAGAATTCTTATCCATACTACTTATTCCTACTACTACTCTTGACCATCTTCCATACAAGCCATACTGACGGGAAAGAGCAACAAGGATAGAAATAGGATGGGAAGGAAAAAAAAACCTGTAAAGCTTTAGCAGAAAGTTGGAGTTCTTGATAACAAATTGAAAGAAAAGAAATAATATTTGAAGGAATCAATCATTCCCAGCCTGCATAGTTGCTGACATTGGAATCATTTCCCATATTAGATGTAATTTCAGTGTCATTAAGACAAATTCTGGCACCTCTCTTAGTAATTGGGATTGATGGCAACAGAAGGCACACAAAGCTTGTGGTCTTATACCATGTTCTACCACATTTGCTTCTGCATAAATATGTTGATAGGTTTCTGTGATTGGGTTTCAATCCTATATCTGTGTTTGTTCAGAGGAAAACCCCTTAAATGGGATTTACTTCTGTCTTTTTTGTGATTTATGACTGAATTTCTACACAAAGTTTAACCCTGATCCCAAGCAATGAAACACAATTACTATACCAGGTGACCTTTTATCAACAGAATAAGTCATATTGTGATTTAATATGATGGACAGCAAGCTTAGCAATATTCATATATTGGTTTAATCCAGTGTCTTGTGTCAGCCAAATTGGGATATGTAAGCAAAAGTACTAATTTTCAAGAGTTATTATATGCAAGTAAGTCCTATGGAAAATACATATTTTTTTCTTTTTGTTTCTGAATGATGACATTTCAGCGTGTGAGGATATCCCAGTGGCAGTCATCAAGATGTTGGAATCATCATTCTATAACATCTGGAGGGTATTGATTTATTTTTTTTTTAGTATTAGCCCCTTCACCCATTTGATTGGGATTACGTATTGGTAGCATTTTCATGGAGATTTAGTTTTCAGTTTGTGTTTAAAATCAGGATACCTAAAGTTATAGGATTAGTTTATGCATGTAGTTATATAGGAAACTGGAACCAGACTCCCTGGGATTTTAATGCCTGCATATATGTAGCCCACTTAACCTATGACTGAATCAATCAATTTTTTGAGTTTGTACAATAAAGGTTGAATGACAAACTAAACAAACGTGCTTGAATTCTCACAATAAGCTAAGCCTCACCCCCACTCCAAAATAATGCTGAAACATTAGGTTTAATATAAGGAACCCTTCTGTTATGTAGAAGTCTTCCTTTGAAAAAGGCTGATCCTGACTACTCTCCCAGGCTAAGGTACCAAGACTTGCATCTCAGGGCTCCTTCCAGGACATATGTAGAGAGGTTCCACCAAAGTTTTGGGGTCTTGCTGCAGGATATCTAGTCTGGGTTCTCATTTCACTGGAAGTATGTTCCTCTTGCTTGCCATACAGCATAATGTCCATATTCAGATTGGAAGGCTCATGTATGTCCCTTTGATTTAAATGGGGTTTGTAAGTTAAGAACCCAGATGAAAGTAACTGGAAGTGAGGATATTCCTTGATTGGAAGTTGCTTAATTTGTTTTAGCTATTTCCTCCTAGTGTAATAAGATTGAAATAAATAGCCTGAAAGAGGTTTTATTGGGAGTTAATGAATCTAAATAAATGGTGTATTTAAATGAGAATTTGTTAACATTTAGGACTGGGTGCCAGCCATTCAGGAATGTCTACTACTGTTTGGAGGTATTCCCTGTTGTCATTTCCTATCCCATAAGAGAGCAGCCTTAAATCCCCAGGCAAATTTCTCTCCAGGCAAATGCTATAGACAGGAGTTATATTGTAAAATCCACAGGGTCCTAGCATAGACTTGACCTGACTACTTCAATTTTTTTTAAATATTACTGCATTTCAACTCAAGAGGTAAAGTACAAGGCTATGAAATGGATTTATTCTATAGCATGTAAGAATCTCAGCAGAAGCTTTTCATTTGGGCTGGATTCAATACACCTCTTGGACTTATTGATGTCAGCAGCTGAAAACATGTTATGAGGACACTTCTCTGTAAGGCAGGAGCTGAATTGATCCCTAGTCCATAGCCTGAGCAGATTCATTTGATGTCTAACAAAATGCTATTTAAAAGCTTTTTAGTCAGGCTAGAGTAATAGCTCCATAGAGAGTACAGTTTTTAACAGACATACAATAAAAACCTAAGCATGTTACTTGGCAAACATTAAATTCAAGATAATGCATTGTAAGTCTCATTCACAGGGCAACAGTTACTTTTCATAAGATTGTTTAAGATTAGGACTGAAGTTTTATGTTTTCCGATCATATCTCATTATCTCCAGCAGCATGTCCTAATCCATCTGGTTTAAATCAATTTGAAGCCAGCTAAGCATGTTTGCATAATCCCATTAGAACCAATGGGACATCTACACATGATGTGTGTTAATGTCTACGATGCAGCCATTAAATGCAAGAGCTTTTGGTGCATTTCTTCTGCTAGAAAAGGATGGGAGGAATTCAGCAGACCAGAGTTATTTCTTCCACTGGCAGCAAATCCTTTGAAGAAAAAAGATCAGCATATCCTAAAACATGTGAGTTCTGACTGCTAATAATCATTCAGGAACCAGGCAATGAATTGAAGTATATAGTTTACTGCATTTTTATTGTAGGTTATTAAAAGCTACAGCTACCCCTTTCTGATTTTTTTATAAATTCACTTGTCAATCTTCAAGGTACACTTGGGCTCTATCTTATGTGGAGAACCGTAAAACGATGTATTTGGTTTCTATGGGAGAAACTGCAACTTCTGGATTAGAGCTGTTTAAAACACCAGCGGGACCATATGTCAATTTACTAAAAATAAAATTAGTTGGAGTAGATTACAAAAGGCTATTCTAAGATAAAGGCGTAAGATTGCCCTAGAAAGTAACTCCTGTTTTCTCAAAACAACTTGAGTTGGGGAGGCCCCACAATTCCTTAAAGAATGTCAAAGTAGTAGTTTCAAACCTCCTTCCAGGTCCGTGTATTGTCTTCCTGATATATATAGATCTGTAGTAGTTTATTATTCCAAATGCTCGACCTTGGAAATAAATCCTGAAAGTCCTTTATGAGAAGTTTTCTCCCGACCGGTATTTTGATACAAGCGACTCTCACCCCGTTTCTCGGAAATATCCGAACATTAAATGCGATTTACTCCGTTGCAAATAACTTAAGACAGCGATCACCAGCGTTAAACAAAGACGCCGACCGCCCCATAAAGTTCGCATTAGGCGGTGTCTGAAAAACGAGTACGTGGAGCGTTTCCCGCTTTAAGGAATTTCACTGCGAGGACAATTTAGCCTCTACACTCGTGGGAAAGGCAGAATTCAGCGGCTTTTGCTCAGCTGGCACCGTGGACATATTTTTTTTTGCAAGCTGGGGAGGGAGGTCACTGCAGGCGTTGGGCCTTTCTGGCGGGCGGTGCCAACGTGGCGGCGGAGGCTGAAGAGAGGCACGTCGGCAAAGCAACAAGGCGTTCCTGGGAAGGGGCCTCGGCTCGAGGTGCGGAGCTGGCGCCGCAATCCCTGCAAGAAAGAGGCGCTCCGTTTAGCCCAGAGCAAAGACTGGGCGGTTTTCCGAGAAGGCTCCGGCGAATCTCGCGTGGAGGCTTTGAGCAGAAAATCCAACGGTTGTAGAAGTACTTGGAAGGAACAGGATCTGGAGCCACCTCGAGGATTCTGAAAAGCGAGCAAAACCCTCGGACGGGTCGCGCTGCTGTTGCTTTTCAAATCAAGCGGCAGTAAAGCCATCCAGTTCACGGAATAACTCTTGGCAACCTACTCCAGAAGTTCCCCCCCCCCCTTTTTCAATTTTGCGTCTTCTGAGCTGTTAATGAAAAGGGCTGTACAGAGCTTCCAAGTGCTTTGAACTTGCATCAAAGATCATTCTAGGCTTTCCCCCAAATCCGCGTTTCTCAATCTCAGCAACTTCAACAAACTCGGCAGGGGAATTCTGGGTATTGAAGTCCACATATTTTACAGTTGCTGAGATTAATGAACATTACTCTCAGCAGCCTTTCCATCATGTCATCTTGAAATAAAAGTAGGACCGCTTTAAGAGTTGCACTGACGGTAATGAGTCAATTCCTAAAAGCAACCCCACATCTTGAGCCTGATGAAGATCTATCACCTCTAGTCTAGCCAAGTCCATTTAAGAAATCTTCCACCAAATCCTAAATTAATGCATTTTTTCTTCCATTGTCTTTGTGCTTTTGTTTAATGTCCCAGTAAACAGATCCCACAGAGAAGCCTCAAAATATGCATTAGAAAGAAAAGGATATCGTCCTGAATGCAAAGTATGAAATCTGTTTATTAGGACCCTTAACTACCTTTATACTGGATAATTATCCTCATTGCTCTCCTACTTGAAAGGTCCATCTGTCACTAATGTAAGTTTGATGTCAGCTGCCCAGAGTCACTGACTGAGATGGTCTGCTATATAAATTAAACAGCCCCCCCCCCAATGATTGCTAAAGCCTCAATTATCAGAGATTGAAATTGTTCCAAATACCCAGCACAATAAATATCCAAGAGAACATCACAACTTTAGATCCATTAATTCAGTAGAAAACGACAAACAAGGTCAACACAAAATCCATATGAGGCAGGTTGGGCTGAGGGAGAGTGTCCAGCTCCAAACCCCCACTAAGGTTTTCTGTCAAGAGTGGACTAGAACATGGGCTTCCTTGTTTTTAGTCTCAGAAACAAGACACTAAATCACGCTACTAGGTCTATATAGTGGGGCTCACAAAATTCAATATGTCTTCAGCTAAGTGGATCATCTAAGGCATGTTTATATAGCATCTGGACACACTTGTACTTTACTCTCTGCAGTTACTTGGAAGGAAACTCCAGTGGTTGGGTAGAATCCAGCTGAAATCCTGAATGTTTCTTGAGTTGGAGAGGGCCAAGAGGTCAATTCTGAGGCAAGTAGTCCATTTTAAAAAAATGTACAATGTCCTTTGGTGAATAGAATCTATTTCTCAGACATCCAGCTCTAATTCTCTTTCTTCTTCTTTGATGATTAAGATGGTCACCCCTTGTCCCAAGAGAATCTGGAGGAGCCTATCTTGAACTGCATCCATTTCCAGACTGTTTCTGGGATGAAAAAAAAAATCACTCTTGGGAGTGAGACCATAATTGGGTGGGTTGTAGTTTAGAGATCCGCCCCTCCCCCAACTGGTTTAAAATCCTGAATGCCTCTTCCAAAATCAAGTTCTGCTGCAGTGCTGAACGTGACTATTCTACAGAAGGTCCTCACTCTTGACTTAAATTAGAAAGGGGAAGGGACTGTTTTCTCCACCAAAATTGCTTGTGATAAAGCAGCATTTGTAACATTTTTGGCAGCCAACTTTCCTCTTGAAATCAGAGTCCTGCTCTTTCAGCTGCAGGATTTCTTAAAATACTTGAACAAGTCCACCACATATAGGTTTGACTAAAAGCATGTTCCGTGCTTTCCAAGACAGCGGCCTTGCTGCATCCTGCTTCTTAGTGGAATTGCATAGGAACCTCCCTGAATCTGCCAATGAGTTTAAGTCTGTAGTTGCCAAGTTTTCTGAAAGGAGTTTTAATTTTGATTTGTCTGGCTCGAGATGAAAACCATAGGCGTGCTGCACTGAGATCAAGGAGATTTTTTGCTCCCAAGTAAATCGATCGACAGTCACAAAGGTAGGTTGTGTATGTGGTTGTTTTTTTTTTAAGTTCTCCGATTCCTGGCAGAGTAAGTAGTTTTAAAACAGTTGGAGGATGGATTGTGAAAGCTGAGCTTTGCCTCTTTCTTCAACTCTGTGCTTTCTGAGCAGAGAAATTGACCAAGAAGCCATGTGGCAATTAACCAGCTTTCTACAAGGCTGATGATGTTAGTGAGGATTCTACAGGTGCAGTTGAGGCCTTCTCTTCAGCTCATTGGGAGAGAACCAAGCATGTTTCCTTGCCAAGGCAGGCATTCTGCTGAAGAGATAGGACTACTCCCAAAGCAGAAGAAATTCACACTTCCCTTGATGAAGGCAGAGGCCATCCCCCTCTGCTTAATACTGATGGAGCTCTTTTCCCTCGCACCTTCATGTTTTTCTTACTTTGATTTCGTTGTTTTTGTAAACTACCAGGGTCACGTATATAAAATAATGGAGGTTTGAATGTTGGATTCAGTTTTGGATACTGACAACAGCTTACAGTTCCCATTGTCACCTTCTATTACTGGCTGTGGTCACACAGAGTATTAAGCTGTAGTTTGTTGAACCACAATATACTGAACAAACTATAATTGCCTGAGTTCACAAAGCACACTTGCCACCACAGCATTTGGTTTGGCCTGTTGTGTGAGTCCAGCTTGGGTTATGCCATCTGATTGCTTTCAACTGTGTAGATGCACTAAAGTTTAAAGGCTTAAACTGATACCAAGTTAACATATTCTCTAGATTCATGAACTATACCAGTTGATTTAGCACTCTACAATAAGCCTAATAAAAACCAATGTCCTTATTTGACTTTATAGTGTAAATGCATCTCCAGGAGTTTATCTGACTTGGTTGTTTGGAGTGATCCCAGCCTTCCTATCTACTTAAGATAGCAGCAAGTGGGGAGCCCCCCCCCCAGCTCTCTGTAATTGGGTTCCCACAGCACAGTAAACTAAACTTAAATCACATTATGGCATAGAGTGAGAAGTGGAATCAGTTCCCAGGTTTATGTAGTCAGTTGAATGCCCCGATAGGGCTCTAGAAGCTTTAAGAAAGTATAGTAAAGTATAGTAAAAGGGGGAAAATCTCAAATGAGGAGTTCAAAGCTGTTCTGGGTTTAGCAATAGGTGCTACATCGCCAATGTAGTCAACAAACACATTCTCTGTCTCCTTTGGGACAAGTTAGAATGACATCAGAACAGATATAGCTGGATCCTACTGAATGTTCTAAGCAGACAGTGACTTCGGGGAAACTAGGATCTTGTTCACACGTGGCACCAACCACAATAATTTAACCTATTAATCCTCAATGTGCTTGGTCTACAAATATGCTCACACTATAAGCCGAAGATTGGTTTCTCACAAGACATTAAGCCGAATAAATCACACAAAGGGTTAGAATGAATTGTAAATCCAGATGTGTGAGCTATTAATGCCTGTAAGTGGTACACTTCTCTCTCATTTGTAGCATATATATTTCAAATATAAAAACAGGAGTTTGTTTTTAAGTTTGACTTTGTCCCCCATATTGTTTCTGCCCCAGAGTCAATTCGTCTCCTGGATGAATGTTCCTAGTTGGATCAACTTGCCAAAACTCTCCTTTAAACAATACTCACAAGAGCTAAAATCAGGCTTTGCTTGGGGTGATCTTGTCCTAATTTGCAGGAAAAAGAGTTACTCTCCATCCATAACTCAGCTTCCAGGTTTCTAGCCTCTCAGGTGAAAGAGAGGCGAAGTGTCTTCAGTTTCCTAGGGCACCGCTCGCACAATCTGATTGGCAACTGAGGTTCCAGTGTAACTCCTCCTCCCAGCGATGGTTCCAGGGGTCCCTCGTTCCACAGCGTCCCATTGCAGGGACGCCTGAGCAAGTCCTCGTGCGCCAGGAAGTCCATCGTCCAGCGAGGTTAATCTTAATTCTAGACCCGATTTGCGCTGTGCCTCTGTTCTCTTGCTAAGGAGCCACACTCCGTGTTGATGTTTGCAATTCTTCAGTTCCCCCTTTGAATTCCAGCCGAAGATTGGTCAGCCCCTCGTCCTTCACAAACTATGGCTGAGCAGTTCAGCAATAGCCCAAAGGTTACAAATTCATATAATTTTCTTCCATACAGGGAGGAAACTTTTCCTAAGCAGACTTCTCTGACTAACACACATTTTCAGCTATAAAAAGCAACAGCCATCCCACCTGCCTCCTTTCCAGGATTGCTGCAAAAATAAATTTTGAAATTCATTTGCAGCGCTTTGGATGAGAGGCAAAAGCAAAGCATAACTGCCCGTACACGCTGGATTTCCTATTGCCTATGAGGGTCAACGCCTGTTACTAACCACTAGTTGCCTTGGGCAAAACCCTAATTTTTCTTTTGCACTATCAGAGAAGGTATCTTTTCCTTAGTTCATTAGGAGAGACTGCCTTGTCCGGCAAAATATTGCAACTTTAATTATTTGTTTCAAGGTCTCTTGCATTGTGTGAGACTGTGGGGCCATCCTGTTTTGGCGTGACCCACGAACTCTTTAGTTTGTAAATGTTTGATTTGCATAAACTACGCCAGCAGGGCAGGTTGAACAAACCACATTTTAAACAAACTACTGCTTTGCGTACTGTGTGTACGTCCAACCATTGTGTACCGATTCGAAATCCTGAACTAGCACGATTCACAATCTGCATTCGAATAAAGCAACTATTCAAAGCAGCCTTTCCTCTGACAAAGCATTTTTTTTCGCCTTTCCCATCCATTTTAGTTGGCGATAGGAACAGGAATTGTAGTGCGTCAAACCTGGGGAAGACTCTAGTCTGAGAAAGGAATTCATAAAGAAAAACAAGCTGGGGGTGGGGACACCTTTGTTTCCCAGGGACATCGCTCCAAGCATCGCTTCTATAAATGTTTAATTTGAAAGGCAGGGTGTAACATATTTAATTAAATGGTTTAAATACTATACTACTGTGTAACTGTATTTGTAGTTAAAATTCAATTAAGCTGCTTAGTTAAATGCAAATGCAGCTTTTATTCCCACCCTTCCTCGAGGCCCCGAATAGAAGGCGTGATTTTACTTCCTGAGCTGCATCTTCTCTTTCCTTCGCTCGCAGATCTTCCGCGGGAAAGCAGTAAAGATTGTCGCCGCCACTGCCCCGCCGCTCTCCTTTGGCCAGGCACACCTTCTTGTCCTGGGAGCCGAGAGAAAGGAACGACGAAAGGCCATTAAAGCGGGGTTGCGCGGGTTATTGATGGGGGTTCGCTGGGAGGTCCCGGCGGCGGATGGGATTCCGGCTCCAGACCTCGCCCAGCTGTGATGAGGGCCACCTGGCCGAAACCAGAGAGCCGTTAATGGGTTTAGCCTTTGCTAATTGGGGGCTCCGGAGCAGTCGGTACTTTCAGGAAGGGAAGCAATTTCCAGCTTTGTAAGGAAATCTCTAAGGCGAGAGATTACCCGCCAGCCAGGGATGGAGGGGCGGAAAAGGGCAACAAGCTTTCTCCTGGGGTTGGGAAGGCAGATGTAGGCAGCCGCTGCATTTCTTTGACCACCAATTCTCTTTATCATAGCCAAAGCCCGAGGCAGTGTTTTCCCTCCACTTCATTTAAAACTTTGCCACAATAAAGCTTTTTCCTTTGTTTCGTCGATAATTTATCTAGCCTTGCTTTCTTAAATAAGTATTTTTAGCCAAAACCCGAGGTGACTGCAGTTGCACCTCACAACCACACAAGCATGCCCTGGCAATATTTGGTTTCTTTGCCTGCCTTTGTGATGCTGCCTTGATTTCATTCCCACACGGTGAAGAAGGTGGACTTAGGCTCTCCTTGGTTAACCTGGAATTAAAATAGTACTCCTTCCCCCCCAAAAAAAACACACCAAATTTGCCCCATCTTACCTTGAGATAAATTCCACCGAATGCACATTTTATGGGGAAAGAAAAAGCCAAGGTTTGCTTGATTCGTGGTTTATGTCTAACCATACCCAACTTCTCACCAGGTATGTTTCCAGCCTCTTTCTGACCTGGGAGCTGATGAAGAACTGCATAATTAACTGAAGAGAGCTTTACAAATCACTATTGGCTAGGGTATCACCAAGCCTTGACACTAAATAGTCAGAACACAGAAAACTTAAAGGGAAATATCACCTGGAAGAAAATGCCCCTAAAGCATTATATTTTTTTCTGTTGGCAATCCTGTTGGCTCAACATTCTTAGTTTGTCTTGAGAATAAGGAATAAATTCTCAAGGTGTAGGTCTCATTGTGTGCTCACACTTGCTACAAACACAACTTATGAAGATTCATCAGCATTTATTTGGTTTATTCACTAGTTCTAACAATAAAATGGATGTCTACCTCTCCGTGTATCTATGCTAAAGCAAAAAGCACAAACCCATTTGCTTAAAAACAACAAATGAACTACAACAAAATGCAGATCTCCCTTCCACAAATAGTCTTCATACTGTTATGTGATAGAACAATAATTGCAACAAATTTAAAACTTAAGGCTGCAATGTTGATAGGTTTACGGTGGGATACTGTTTATATCTACTCCAAGAATAAGTGTCACTCTGTTTGAGGGGGATTATTCTCTGGTAAATAGTTACAGGGTTTGTAGCATTAAATCATCTAGATTAACTGTACAAATTTGTGCAATTAAAAACACCTCATCCACTTTAGTTGGGCAGTTTAATGCCCATTTAATAATGAATACTTTTTTGAAAAAAGGCTCATTCTCCTTTCTAACCCAAGCTTCATCACCACTCCTTTTATATCCATATTCAAATTTAATTGACAGAGGCTAATAAATTTTATAAGAATAAGTCCTTGATAAACCAATGGGACTTAAAATCTGAAGACTTTTATAATAGAATGTTGAATATTGTGGGAATTACTTGTGAGTAAATGTGCTAAAATTATACTGAAAGATTGAAAGTAAGTTCCACTGAATTCAGTGGGATTTGTTCAATAATAATAATAAAATGAATATAGGCATTGCAAATATATGACTACATTGCATGTACCTTATATTTTTGGGATGTGGACTGCAATCTGTTGATTTGCAAGGTAGTCTCCACTTTAGCAATGCTAGATTGCATAGAGTGCTACAGTTTGGGCATGGGTCAGCTAAAATTGGACTTTACTTGTGCCTGCCCCAAATGTGCCTCCATTGACCAATATTTTTTCTTCCATTAACAAGAAATGCTTCATGTGACCCATTTGAAATTAAAATTGATAGCTTAGTCTATACTTACTCAAAAGTATGTTTTGATTGACCAAGTCTTGATTGATCAAAATATGATGGGCAGTGGAGAATGGTAACATTACCATCTGGTAATGTTAATGGTCTATGGAAGATTACAACTTGGGATATAAGAGAAATAAAGGGATACAAATTGATGAAATAAAAGAAATAAAGAACAATAAACAAGTTCTGTTTATGTTTGTGAAATTAAGTAAAAGGATAAGGATGTAATCAACCTGAGTGAAGATAGCCAGATCTGGTGAAATTAATGGAAAAATCCATAGAAACAAAGTTAAAGGATTAATTTAAATGAAAGGACTAAATGTATCCCAGCAAGTAGGAACTGATATTATCTAGATTATTGTGGATATATGAGAGTGACATTTAAGTAGGCAGAGAAAATGCAGAATTATTTTGATAGAAATAAAAAGGAATTTTGGAAGTGGATGAAAAGGGCTAAGAACTAGCATTCAGCAGCATGAATGGAATTAAAAATCAAAGTGATGAAATAATTTGGGAGAAACTGATAAGAGGAAATACTGAAAGGAGCATTTTAGAGATTTTAGAGATTTGTATCAGTCATATGTTGAAGAGCAGAAATAAAAACAAATGTTATAAACATTAGGGTCCAAGAAATGATTATGAAGAGGAAGTCATAAATACTCTCAGAATGTTGAAAAATGGTAAAGCAGGATAAACAGCCTTACTGTAGAAAGTTAAAATATGGAAGTAATTTGCTTATATGGTTGTGTCTCAATAGGAATATGGATATGAAGTGTATGTGTGAAGACAGCATATGTGCCTGAAGATGAGAAAAACGCTATTACTACAAAGCATATAAAGAGAAAAATATTATGAGTAGATGTAAACAGTGCAGGATGGGGAGTCTGTTAGATGTACCTAGGAAGATGTTTAGCAGAATTCTGATCTGAAGGATACAAGAAGTTATAATGAGCAATATTTAGAAGTACCTTGCAGCTTTACCAGTAAGAGGCATGCAAATGAGGTTTTGCTTTTCAACAGGTCATTGAGAAATATATGAATGTGAGAAAATATATTTTACATGTATTGATTTAGAGAAACTATATCATAAAGTGAATAGAGTTGAATTATGGAATGTTCTGTGTGAATATGGAGTTGAAAGCTCCTTATTGAATGCAATAAGAATGGGATAAAAACATCTATGAGAACAAATGGATGGTTTAGTGATGTTAAACATTAAACAGGAAAATAAGAATGTGTATTTAACGCATCCATGAATACATACATATACAGAATGTGATGATGTTTGCAATGGTGAATAATATCTATATCTATATATGATGTTATTTTCTGAGAACCTAAATAATCTTTATTGATTGTTAAGACTATGGTGCAATAAGGAATGAAGACTTGAATATCAATGTATAAAAGATTAATGAAGTTGTATAAAATCTGTTCTTTAAATCCTTGTATTTATTTTGATGTGTTGTTAGAAGTCACACTGACAACTAGCTGCTTTATTTTGGATGGAAAGATATGGGGAGGTATCATGAATGGTGTTAGTTAATAATGTTGCTTATCCCAAAAGATAAAACTGTGATGGGCTCATATGTATATTAACTGAATAAAATATAATATGAATAATATCTTTAGTGGAGTCTATGAAATTTATACCAATGTGGTGTAATGATCACGTTGTTGGACTGTCACCTTTAGTCACTGACAGTTAGCCTTTGGGCCAAATACTCTCTCTCACAATTGTAAGAATAAAATTAAGGGAGATTACTATGTATATTGCCTTGAGTTCATGAAAAGAAGACGTGGAAAAAGGGGCCATAAATCTACAGATAATAATGATCTGCTAATCTTGAGCCATTTTTATACAGTTTTCCATTCATATGTAACCTCCAATACTGTTAACAATATGCTTCTTCAAAACAAATGCTGGAGAGTTACAAGCAAGAAGTTGTTTCTGAATTCATGTCCTGCTTAGGCTTTTCTTTGACCTCTGGCTAGCTCTGTGGGAGAAGAATGATCCAGCAAGACTGTTCTTACATTCTGATGTTGTCAATTGATGCTGCTTGTTTTGTGCAACATCAAGAAAGTATTCAATAAATGACCAAAATGACCAAAACCACCAATGAGTAACAAGGAGAGAAAACTATAGAGAGAATCATAAAATCAAGTCCTCTGTATTTATGATGATTGAATACTATTGATCCATGCGAAATCCATTAATTCCAGATAAGGTAAATAGCTTGGGCATTGGGGAATCAAGCAAGATATTGAGCTTCAACTATGTTGGACAACACTTTTTTCTGTAAGAATAATTATGGTCAAAATAACTATGAATGCTTGAGAATGGATTATCCCTCTTTATAGCAGTCTACTTAACTATTACCCAAAAATAGAGTTAATCACATTTTTCATCTTTCCACCTTTTTGGGTACCTGTTATAACTATAATCCACACAACCAACACCTCCTGTCCTGCCCCTCTGGCCTCAGTATCTAGCAACATTCTTCTTCCTTTAATTCTACATGCATTTATTCCCCCTCAAGAACTTATAAATGCTAGGCCAAGAGAAGGCCATGGCAAGAGGAAGACTGAATTATAGGGGGCAAAGATACATGTTTCCTTTAGTTTAATGAACTTTTCATAATCACTTGAATGTCTACAGCTGTTTGATTCCTTGCTATGCTTTTCTATTGTCATTGTAATCGTAGTATTTACATGGTCACTTGTCTATCTGCATATACATTTGACAGAGGCCAAGAGTGAAATCTAGCATTAAAAATTAATACTATTAAGTAGAATTCAGCAGAACCTACAACATACAAACTAGAGCAGCATGAAACCAAAACCTGAGCAGTTTAGAATAAAAAATAAAACATCAATTGCTGAGAAACTCATTTTTCTTTTGTTCTCTTTAAATCGAAGCCACTTGAATGTTTGGGGGTGGGGGGGGGATGGAACCAGGTTTGGTTTTGGTTTTTTTGTGCCTTTAACTCAGTACTGGGTTGTTATCACTGAATAAAAAGAATATTACAGAGATTAATCTTATTCTGGTTTTCTGTAATTTTTTCTTACCCTCTTGTTAATTTCAGAAATTAGTGTGGTCTGTAGTTTCATGGCCCTTCACAAAGCAAGGAGAACAATCTAGAATAGAAACTCCATGTGTCTAAGAGAAGCTTCTAAATTCAAAATCAGGTTTTATTTTTCAGGATGGTTTCTGATGTTCACTTGAATTGAGTTGCATTACCTTCGCTGCTTATTTCATTGATGAAATCTAGAAATGTCTTCAGCTTGAAACCAACCAGAATCCTTTCGCATCCTGAAGAATTCAAATTTGCTTAATTATTTATCATATTTATATGGCTGCCCATTGAGTGACATTATGCAGATGTCTGGAATAAGGCAGGAAGTATTGATGGATAAAGATGGAGTATTTGATTCAAGTAGTATGTGCAGTGAAAGGGAAGAGGCAGGAAACTACTGAGTAATTCTTCTAAAAGATCTAAACAAGCTTGAATCTGAAGGATTAAATGATATGAAATTGGACTTGACTCCTGATCACTGTATATATAAATGATTGCCACTTTGCTCTATCTCCAGAAATAATTTCTAGGTTTTCCAAGAACATTCTAAAAAACTCTTGGATGTTCTCTACTGATTTATTTTTCATTTCTTCCAATTATATATCTCTCAGTTTTATCAAACATATTTTTTCTAATCCACTATCTGCTGACATCATGAGTCCAAAGTATGAGAATTTATCCTTATTGATCATTATTTCCAAAGAGCCCCCAGCCTTTTATTTGATTCAGGTCTGTTTGACTATTCTTTTTACAATCCATGATAGACCTAGCAACCATCTCCAAATTCAAAAGTATTTATACTTTCTCTCATTGTTCCTCAGTATCCAGTTTTCATACCATATACTATATCTGAAAATGTAATATTTAACTATTCGTTGTTGTCACTTAAATCTCCTTATCCTTCAATAATCTTGTCTAAATTTGTGATTGCTGTCCTTTTTAGGATTAATATCACAGATCACCTCCATAAACAAAAGGCTAGGGAATTTTCATACAGGAAAGCAGAGTGAAGAGAGATTTATGGAAGAAAGGCATTTAGGATCTTGGAATGGAACTTAGCAAAATAATTATTCTTTTTTGGCTTGTAAAAGATTAGCTAAGCAAGCCATTAGAGCTGCTCTTTCTCCCAAAACATAACTTTATTGAATTGAAGAATCCAAATTGAGAAGATTATAATCCAGGACACTGATTTTTCTCAAAACTGAGCTTATGTTTCTCTGAACAAACTACTTTCTTCATTAGTCTCAGGAAGGATCAATTTCAAATTAACTTCCTTGTTATTGAAATCTGGCTAATTTCAGGTTTTCTCCCTTCTATCCCTTCTTGAAATTCCTTCTGGATCAGGTTGCTTTTCCAAACAATTCTCTTTGCCCTTGTGACACTGAGCTCAGTGACTCTTTTTTCCAATGGCATTGGGCCTAAGTACTGGAATGGTGACAGATTTTGGTGGAATTCCAAAGTGACTCATGTATATCCTTAGTGTATTCCCTCAATTTAAAGCAAGGGCACAGAGTCACTACAAATTTAAATGTAGAATTTTAAATGATTAAAAATTGGGTATATTTGAACATGTACAAAGTGCTTCGAGTCTCTGAGCATGCACACAGTGGCCTCTGTCATAAGAGTTCAGAATTGTAAGAAGGTTGGAGAGCAGTTAAACTTCCTGTTGAGTATCTCATGCTTTGCTTTACAAAATGATTGTACAAGGTTGCGGTCTTCGGATCACACATTTAATTAAATAATTTATAAATCAAATAAGGCTTTCTAGGGCACTACAAAATGTCAAGCATACTCAGATTAATAAAAAAATGGGCAAGAAACTAGGGCAATTGTTATTAAAATCTTAGTTGGATATTGTCAGCTCTGTAGCAGAGTTTGCACTACCAAAGCAGTATCATATTTAATTTCATCTATAAATCAAGAGAGCCAGTTTGCTGTAGTGGTTAAGGCACCAGGCTAAGAACTGAATTCTAGTCCTTCTTTTAAGCACAAAACAAGCTGATGACTTTGGGACAGTCACTTTCTCTCAGCCTGAAAAGAGGGAATGGTTAGCCACTTCTGAAACCTTACCAAGAGAACTGCAGGGACCTGTCCAGGCAATCACCTGGTTTGAAGGAAACCACAACAAAACATGCAGGCATAGGTACCTCAGAAAACAAAACGAACAAAAACACCACAAACATACACAACACACACACACACATTTGGGATAATTCTGTGTAAATGGGCTGTTAAACCTCCAGCATATGTTAGCATGGAAAGTGGAGGAAGAAAAAGGAGACAAGGAAAATATCTTAGAGCGGCCTTTTCCTACTCTGAACAACTTTCTTTGGTTCTTTTGCTAATCTTCGAGTTGATAACTGCTCCTGGAGTGAGGATGCTACCTTGATTTGCTACCCAAGTACGTACTGGGATGATTTTACTATTTGCATATCCAATATGCAGAACATCCCACCCCACCTCCATGAGCCGTGTCCAAATCCGACACTGAGAGAAACCGAGAAAAGAAGGAAAGCGCGCTGCCTCAGCCGGCGGAGCCTCTTTGCACCGGCCCTGCGGAGACCTCAGCGCCGTGATGGGTAGCGGGCCAAGGGGGACGGCTTCGCACGGCCCGGCCTCGCCCCGCCTCTCCTCCCAGTCAGTCCGCGCAGGAATGCGGACAGCCCGGCCGTCGGGGCGCGGGGCAGCGGGCAGCCAGAATTTATCGTCTGTGTATCTTTGCTGGCTCCAGATGATCCCGGCGCGGTAATGGATGGGCCTCCTCGGCGAAGGCGGGTGGTAGCTCGCCCTGCCAGCCGGCCTTGTATGGGGCTGGCGGATTCCCGTCGTGCCCTAATCCGCTGTAGGCCCTAAATGTCCCTGCTCGGATGGGGCGCGAGGGCCCTGGCAGTTTTTGGAGAAGGCGACGAGAGCGGGCAGGAGAAGCTCCTGCTTTGCCCTTAGCAGCAGTCGCCATTAAGCGTTAAGGGGGATTTTTTTCGGGTGAAAAATCGAAATAAAATAAAATGTCTTCGTACTAATAGAGGTACTGATAGTTCCTTCGGGATTATGGTCCTGCCTCCCCCCCCCTCCCCTTCCCAGGATAAAGTCCGAAATAATTCTTGACTGATCCCAAATGGCCCAGACGGTATCCCGACTCCTAAAGTGCTTCGCTTGATTTTGGCTCAGCAGGTTGGGAGAAATAGTCTCCGAGGCTAGGCCCAAAGGCCAGGGCGTGGCGCGAAGAGATTCCAGAGCCTGCTTCCGAGAACTGCCGAAGCGGCTCGAGTTACATCCCCGCAGCCCGACCGACTTTCCTGGACGCGAGGGACGTTTTTGTGTTTTTTTTCCTAGAGGTTCTGGGCGCCCTTGAGGAAAGACAAAGACATCCCTCCTCCCTCGGGGCAGTTTTCACCGAGCCTGACCAGGTTCTCTTCTCCATTTCTCCAGCCACAGCTCAGATAAATGTTACAATGGGACTTTTTTTGTTTTTGTTTTTTGTTTTTTGTTTTGCCAGGCATGGCAAAAAAAAGTGAAGATGGCGATCGTGGCTATGCGACCGACGCCCTGCCTGGTTTTTATGTGGATTGGCCGCGTGGGGATCATAACAAACGGGCAGAGAGTCAAATCGCAGGCACCTTGACTTTTTGCCTCGCGGACACTCGTCAGTCCCGTTCGTAAAAGCGCGGACGTGGGTGGGAGGTGGGCGCCCAGCTAAGTTGCGAAAATGTATAAAACGATTCCTCCGACCTTGCTGGCCTGCATTCGGGTAGATGGAATGTCCGAATTCCTTGACCTGCAAAAATCCACAGACTGAGCCGCATTTCTGAAGACACTATCCTCACGCATACCGGACTGCCCAAGTATTAAGTTCTTTTTAGGTTTTCTTATCGGGCCGAAATTTGCAAGTACTTTGGTTTAGCCGAAGCTGCTCGGGCTGCTCTATTTCTCTCTCTCTCTGTCTCTTCCCCCTCCATCCCTCCCACCGCGCAAGGACGGATTTTAAAGGAGGAAAAACTTAAGAATGTCTTTCACAGACATTTCGATGAGTCGCTCACCACCACCATCATCATCATCATAGTTCGTCGCGCAGCCAGCCAGATGTTGGTATTTTTATCCCTTTAATGGACGGTAAAATTTCATGCGCATTTCCAGCCGCTATTGTGTCGGCTTGACTATCAAAAACACCTTAATAGTAAGCCCTCTTGGTATTTACTCAAATCGGTCGTTTCTTTTCTAGTTTTAAGTATTTCCTTTTGAGAAATAAAAATCGAATCAATTAAAACCAGTGGGTAAAAAAAAGCTCATCGGGACAGTGACATTAATAACAAGGTGGAGCAGTGTGTAATTTGTGTGTTGAGGATGGGAATTTTGCAACATTAAGAAAGAACTGCAAGGCCAGCTGAAGGCTGGGATAGAATCATTTGCAATTGACGATTTCTTCTTTGTTCGGTTAATCTATTAGTGGAAGAGCTATAATCCTTGACAGCCTCATATCAGGAAGAGGACTTTTCAGATTAACCAGTTTCATTAAAAGGTATAAACTTTCATTTTGCTTCGTTTTCTGTTAGCCGCGAAGGATCCTACGATACTCTTGGTTTTTCCTTTTTTGGCTACATAGAAAATCCGGGCGCTTAAAAGGTGGCATAACTCGGAGAATAAGGGAAGGCTTTAGAATTGAATCGAGGCGCTAGATGTTGACATATAAACTGCCCAAGACAGATTCCAGCAGCGTGAAACTTGTCATCATTGTGATGTTTCAACATTTGAAATACGAGGGTTCAAAGAGGGGGAAACCCTCTTGGATATAAAGCGTCATTTCCTCAGATTGAAAATCAGTCGCCCTTGCCAAGCCTTAAAACTTGATTTATGTATGATGTAAGTCAGTGGATATCAGCGCAACGAAGGATGAATAAATTCAAGATTAAAGAAACTGTAAATCTACATCCTCCTTATTTCACTTTTTCCCAGCCTAACGCTCTGCAGATGGGCTGGCTGGGGATTATGGGAGAAGGACTGAATCGTCGGGGGTGGTGGTGGTGGAGAAGGAGGCGGCGGCGGCGGCGGCGGCACCAGGTCGCAGAAGTTTGGCTCTTTTTCAAAGCGCTGTGTCTTCCTCTTCGGAGAATGGCTTCGCCCTTACGAAAGTGAGACGGAGCAGCCGCGCCGAGCCCAGCCTACGATTCAGCCTCTCCCGCTTCGCTGGAGGGGCCATAAAAATCTCCAGGGCGGTGGAGTGGCCGATTGCAAATAAAGCTCCGCTGGTAAAATATCTAAACATTGAAAGGAGGTGAGGAACTGGTGATTTTCAAAGATGTACTGCTTCTGAAAATGAAAGACCTTTTCAGATATCTTGGCTAATAGCTCGGTATGGACTTCATTGTATGAATTTGTCTTTCGACTCCATCAGTCTGAGTGATCAGCATCATATTCCACAGCAGTTAACCCCTCCTCATCTTCAGTAGTCGTTGTGTCACTTCTTGTGGCCTGCACCCAACATAGATAATTTTCTTCATCCACCCTCTGTCCAGTTTTCTGTTGTTTGATTTTATATTCTCCAAGAGTCTTTTAGTAATGTCACTTTTATCATTTTAATAATACATTCACATGTCTTAGTTTATACTGTATGCCATCCCCAGCATAGTTACTTTTCATAACGATTGTATATTTGGGTTGCAAAATTCCAGACAACCAGTAGATGGCAGCCAAGAGTTTTTGATATTTCAATTCTTAATTGCTTTAACAGATGTGGAAAATGTTATTTTTTTTTGAAGTGCTAATTCAGACATGACAGTTTTTATAATCCCTAATATTTTTCACTATCTTTGTGTGCAAAGGGATACACATAGCTTAAAAATTGTACGTGATCATTCTTGACCTGTTCCACAACCAGTCCCTGGCTATAGCTATGCCCTTATAACTAAGCTCTTCTGCCAACTTGTCCCAATAATGTAGTTAATTTGATTTCTGTGTGCTGCACCTGTGCTTTGTAGCATCCATCTCCAGTCACCTGCATTCTGTAGCGTTTGCCTGCAGCACCCTTCACACCCAGTGGCACCCTTTACATTCACTCACACTTCTTTGCACCCTCTGGTGATATATGCGTATCAGTATACATGCGTACCACCTGCACTCAGTAAACCCTCCCCATAGCACCTACCAACTGGCAGCACATATGCACCTGCCTGTGGCACCTACCTGTGTGCAGTACCTATACACTTTCCTGCATGCCATAGCCTTTCCACTTCATTCTGCTTAACAACCCATGCAATACACGTTATGATGGCAACTGGGATTGGTGGGATGGCCGCTGCTGCTGATGTTGTTATGTGATGTTCCACATTACAACTACATTGTTTAGTGACAAAATTCCGGTCCCAGTTGCCATTGTAATCTGAGAACTGCCTGCATAGGGATGAGGATCTTGCAGATATTCCTGGATTGCCACTCCCAGTATCCTTCGTTATTAAGTCACACTGAATAAATATGTATGTATATATGTATGTATGTATGTATGTATGTATGTATGTATGTATGTATGTATGTATGTATGTATGTATTTATTTAGTATATATGCTAAGCATGTCACTGATAAAGTGAGTTCATGAAGTAATCATCCTTATTTAAATAATAGTTGAAATCATTTGCGTATTGAGGGTACCATATTTGGAAAAAGGATGCTTGATTCTATAGATACAATGTGGTATTGCACTGCTATTCAGTGCTATGGATGCATATAAAAATCATAAGCAAGTTTACTCAAAAGTAACCCAACAGATTCAGATAAATTTGCTCCCTAATAAATAGAAATAAAGTTGCAACGGCACTTGATAGCATGTATTGGGATATGTCAGGTGCAATTTACTTAAATCCCATTAATTTCAGTGGGACTTAAACAAGACTTGCAGTCTTCTATATTATTTCAAACTCAAATATTAGAAGGGCTGCAACAACTACATCTCTCATTAATTTGAAGAGAGCCAGCTTTTTTTTTAAAAAAATGTTTCTTACTAGTACTCAATTCCTATTCAGAAAACACACCAGGGACTATTATATAGTCACTCCAGGCTATAAATTAATCAAAGATTTATGCCTCAATCAGGGAGAAAAAAATCCCATGGTTATTAAAGTTTGTTATGCCCTGGTCTGTGGGAAAAATAATTTGTTTGATTGATTTCCCCCTCAAGACTCAGGGAAGGTCTCTCTCCTCTGTTATGAATAGTCTGATCTTTCCTGTCTTCCGGATTTGGGGGAGGGGACGGGAAGAGGAAGATCTCTCGAGAAATACATTTTCCATCTTGAATCTCACTTTGCAGCTTTTCTGTACTAATCCTTGAAAAATCCTTCAAGAAAAGCAAATCTAAGAATGATGGAACTACCTCTGTGTCTATAATATTATATTTTTAAAAGAAGTTGAGAAGAAAACTTTATATGGTATAGAAATAAATTGAATGTAAAGAATGATTAACCAAAGAACTGATGGCTTTTACTGCATATATTTTGATAGGCCAATAGCAGGTTATAAACACAGCATCATGATGTCCCTATTTCTAATGGGCCATATGATTACATCCATATTCCTGAATGTCCTCTAGTTTCTGAATATTCATGAGTTGGTTAATATTTTATTTAATAGTCTGCCTTTCCTCCTGAGCTCAAGTTAGCATACGTTATCCTCCTTTCCTCCAATTTTATCTTTATAATAATAACTGTGAGGTTTGTTGGATGATGACAAATATTTGAAAGAAATGCAGTATTTTTCCATAGTTTGAACCTGGATGTCTCTTGTTCTAGTCTAGGACTCTAATTATTATATTACACTGGTTTGGTAAGGAAAACAAGTTTTATTAGCAGGTCCTGAGAAATCCTGGAAACTGGTTTGCTACTGAGCATGCTCCAACTTCCACTTTAGATCATTGAGTGCTATGTGCAAAAGACCTTTTGAAATCCCTTGGTCTGTTTGTGGGCAAAGAAATTATCTGGCAGAGGAACACTACTTCGTCACATTTCCCCAAGGGAGGAATAATTCTTCAATCCCCCTTCCCAGGTTTGAAATTATTCTTTCCCCACGGAATGGCAAAAATCTCAGAAATTTGTGGGTCTGCTTCTAAGGTTCACAGTTGCACTTCTTTGGGTGTTGTTGAGGCAAGAATGGAGAAGTTTATTTCATTTGCACCTTGTATCATTTATGGATCTGATGTATTCTTCCTTTTATATAAACAACACCAGATTCATTCATTTTTCCTACTCTGGGAGATGTGGAAGTGCATAAACTAAACACAGCAGATGGCAGCACTTAGCTGACATTGAAAAGGCTAGCCACAGCCAGACTTGGTTAATAGTTGAATGGGAGACCACCAGGATGTCCAGGATTGTAGATAATATTGGGGAAATAAAAAGATAGTATTGGGGGTAAAGCAATGTAAAGCTACTTCCATATTCTTGGCATAAAACCAGCAGCTGGTTTCTTATGTAGTCACCAGAATTTAAGGTTGATGTAAAATCTTTACCCCTTTTAGTCTGGGTATATCTGGAAGACAGAAGGCTGGGGAAAATTGAGTTGGATTATCCTGCCTACAAAAAGAAAATGAAAATACATTCTAGCCACTTTTAAGGTGGGGACAGAAGTCATAAAAATATTGGAATCTCATTTTAGTCAATGTGATGATTTTAGAAGCAAATACTCAAAAGATTTATCTGCCTAATGCTTGCAGAGATGTTTGTGCATCATCCTTTGTTTGCCTGAGAACAAAACATTAACCTAGAACAAGGCATTCTGCATTCTGTAGCACTTGCCTACAATACCCTCCCCACAACCTCCTGATCTTTTAAAACAAAGATCATTTGACAGTTTCCAGTAATGGCCTCGTGGCAGTTTGTGTACAGTGGAGATTAATTCAGAATGGAAGGAGAATGTAAAGATAGAGTTTAGTCCTGGAGAATGAATTTTCACTTGTTCAACTGATTATGTAATAGATAGTTAATAAAAAATCCACATCTCTATATCACAGTGTTGAATTATGTATAAGGTAATCTAACAGAGCACAGCAGGGAAAGATTCTTTCACTAATTCATTTCTTTAACCTAGCCAGTGTGGTATAGTCATCAGAAGAACAGAACAAATCAGTCTATAGAGCTAAGTCTCATAATGTAGGAAAAAAGTGTTCACTAACTGCTTCTTTGTTAGAAACTTTTCCTGAAATATTTAGCTGTAGTTTTAATACTGTTCCTTGTGTTCATTTTCTTGATAATTTATTTTAAACCAACCTTCTGTACTGGTTTGCAGCATTCTCCCTCTGTCTCCCCACTTAAGGCTCCAGTGTATTCTCCTCAAAAGTGGCTAGAACAATGTTTACTGGATATTCAGCATCTCTTTTAGTGTCCTCACCACTAAAATGCAGAATACAATCTATGAGTCTGTATGATTTAGTTTTAGGATGATTTTCCTGCAAACCGCATAGAATGTAACCATATTAATAAAACCATTTGTTTCAACCATTTGCATAAGATTTTGCTCAGGATATTCCTTAATGTTCCAAACAGGTTTGTAATCTTGAAGTTAACCTAGATGGACATAATTGTCTAAACTTTCTTGAGGCTTCATAATGTCTGTTTTTGTAAACCACAAAACTGAGGAATTTTATTGAACCCCAATGGATACTGAGATAGTGTATTGTGTTGACTTGATGAATCACAAGCTATTCAGATTTGATGCAAAGAACCCATGAAAAATATTTGGGAAAAATGTGAAGCACTTTTTGTACAGATCTAATGCTTATGATTTCAATAATTGGAAAATGCAGATCTCAAGAACAAGTCAAACAGTATTTTGCTACCACTCATCCAATGGATCCAGAGAACCAACAATTAATTAGTTATAGGAAACTGGAAATGGGGATGATGGACTGAGTCAAAATGAATGGATAGTTAATGCTATCGGTAAACAGCATTGGCAGATTACTTCTCTATGCAAGCAGAAAGTTTCAGGAACGGGGCTTTTGGTTGTCATCCTAAAAAGATAGTAAACCATGATCCTATGCTTTCAATTCTCTCTCATTTGGATATTTTTTTTATTAAAAATGTATGTTAAAGTTATAATCCTTCTTCCATTATTGAGACATAATCACCAAGAAATATAGTGGGATATAGTTGTGGGTAGACTTTATGGAACTGCACTGAAATTTAGGGCATGCTTATTTTAAGAGGAAAGCTTAACACATCCAGCCAGTTTTCCTGTACAGTAAAACGCACACAGAGAACCACATGGCACTTGCATCTGCTTTCCAATGTAAGACTACAGGGCACAGATATTTCAACAATAGGACCTTTCTTTCTGAAAATGCATATAGACCTGGAAGTTTCTACATATCTGTGGTTCTTAGCCAAACCTTGATCCGTATATGGGAATCTTCTCTTATGTGTAACTTAAGAACTTTGCATGTGGACCTATGTTCCCGACTGGCTCTCAGTTCCCTCTGCTCCTGTGATAATTCTCATCAAAAGAATGATGAAGGATCCCATTAAGTCAGCCAGGTAACATGTGGAGACTGCAGCCTTGGATTCTGCTTTCTCTGTTTGTCCTTTAAGTGTATGTTAAGTTCTAAGTCTGGGAAAAAGTTGATGAGACTTGAATTCCATGACCTTTCCTGTTTAGATTCTGGAAGTTTTAGAAGAGATTCTCTTATGACTAGGAACATGCATAAAGATATATTCTCTGATTTCTCATTGACCATTACTTTTTGCAATAATAAATCCAGCTTAGGACAAGGGAATTTCTTCATAGAAGGAAAATATTTCTGCTTATTTCAGTGTTCTCCTATTCAAAAGTCCTCCTCCTCCTCTTTTTACCCTGCTTGATTTGTCTTTGCTTGCACTATTGTTGCACTCTGGATTGATGGTTTCCACATTTTTTTCCACAATGACTCCCAAATGCTTTTCCTGACCAGCATGCTTACTGGCTGTTCTATTTAACACATTATACTTTGGTCAATTTTGTACCAGACAAGTTATTTTACATTTGCTTACATCAAAGGAAATTTACCATATGTGGAACCACTCAGGTTAAGGATGTAGATCTTTTTGAACTGCATTATTTTAACCCTTTTCTGCATCTAATTTTAGTGTTGGATTACAAATATTGGTGTTTGTATTCAATGGATGTACCAGATGTTAGGGACAAGCACCTCTGCCCATTGTATGCATATTTAATATTGCTCACTGGGCATCCTGGGAGATGAAATTAAATCAGTAAAAAAGTTAAAAATCTGTTGAAAGTGGAAGATAACCTAATTATTTGAAAGAAAAAAAATCAGTGAAGTGACAGACTGGAGAGTTGTGTTTTGGGCATAGAATTCTACTCTTTTTAAAATATCGGTAAGTAAGCTAATCTGGAGTTAACTTTTTTATTCTCCACTTCTGTCAATTTCTGTATTGTTATGTAGAAGTAAAATACATAACTTTAATGAGGCTAGCTCTGAGATAATTGGATATAGGATTGTTGACTAAGAATGTAAAAAGACTCAGGATATTATTGACAATATTCTTTCTTCTCATCATTGGAGAATAAAGAAAGAGATGGAAGGATATTTGGATATACAACTGCAAAAATAAAAATCCAAAACTCTTAAAAAACCCTTGTCTTGATCTAATGAAAGACTCATTGTCCACTGTTCTGTTCTCAGCAAGGTACCTATCAGAGACATACAAACAGCAAATATTTATGATAGTATTCTTGGCTTGTTTTCCCCAGTCTTTTCTCCTCTGCTGGTTTTTGAGGATCTGTTGAAATGTTGCATCCAGGTAATGACCAAGCTTGATGGGAATGAGACAGTTTGTAGTTCCGGGATATAGATTGGGAAAATCCGATGTTAGACAACTGTGGTGTAAGTTTATTTTATTTTATTTTACTTTATTTTTTTTTATTTTCTAGAAAACTATTTTTCTGTAATACAATCCAAAGCAGCAAATGGAATATCTCTTTTTGTTTGATGGAGGCTAATGTTTAGCTTTGCCTGACTTGACCAGCTTCATTCTTCTATCTGCTCATGGAAAATTGATAGGAAGAAAATAGAGCCTTGTTTTGCATAGATGAACTCAAACAAATGAAGTATATTTTGTTGTGTGATCCTTATTCATGTTTATTTCCTCCTGGTTGTTCATTTGCTCTTGATTCTTAAAGACTGGAGAACTTGCAAATAGAGGAGTATGATTTCTCAAAAGCTTTGCTACTTGGCTATGTTGCAGACTTGCAGACAAAGTATAGGTAGTGCTCAACTTACAACCATTCTTTTAGTGACCATTCAAAGTTACAACAGCATAGAAAAAAAGTGACTAATGACCATTTTCCACACTTATGACCGTTGCAGCATTCCCACGGTCACATGAATAAAATTCGGATGGTTGGCAACTGACTTATATTTATGACGGTTGCAGTGTCATGTGATCTCCTTTTGTGACCTTCTGACAAGCAAAGTCAGTGGGGAAGCCAGATTCACTTAACAGCCATGTTACTAACTTAAAACTGCAGTGATTCACTTAACAACTTTGGCAAGAAAGGTTGTAAAAGGGGGCAAAATTCACTTAACAAATGTTTTGCTTAGCAACAGAAATTTTGGGCTCAGTTGTGATTGTAAGTTGAGGACTAACTGTAAATGATTTCACAATTCTATTTATTTATTTAATTTATATGCTACCCATCTCACCATCAAGTGACTCTGTTTGGGAAGACAGAATTAAGGGGAAACACGATAGCTAACTTTGAATGCTTTGAAGAGGCTCTCATGAAGAAGATGGAACATACTTGTTCCAGAAGGATTCAACATTCAGTTTACAGAATTTAATTTAATTATTAGGAGAATGTTTCTAATGATAAGACCCATTTCATACTGGAGCAGTTTGTCTTAGAAAAAGGTTGGAGTTTTGAAACCCCATTTTTTCACTGTTTCCTAAATCAGTGTAGTGTTCTACTCCATTGTTTTTTTTGTCAACCGAAGTCAGTGTTTTAGTAATTGGAATTATAGGAGGAAAAATAAATATTAAAGTAATTCCTGCCATTATATTTTAACTATTTTTGCTGCATAGAATGAGAAATATCAAATCCTGTGACTGTTTCAAATATAAAATTACTCTGAAAACTGTTCTCCATTCACCCCCTTTTAAAAGCTGTTCCCTATCTAAACACACTGATGAATGATTATATGAATAAACTTTTTAAGTAAAAAGAAGTATTTGGAATTAGCTTGTCCCTTCCCTTCCCTTCCCTTCCCTTCCCTTCCCTTCCCCAAATAAAAGATAATCTGGAAATTGTTTTCCACTCAAGCTAGTAATAAAAAGTTCAACATGCAGTTCTTAAAACAGTTCAAATTGTTAAGATTACATTGTTTGACAGTCTTCCATTAATCTGAAGACTACAGTAATTTCAGCAAGAGGCCTTATCATATTTTACAAAGGTCAACTGGATCACCTCTAAGCTCATGATTAAGTTAAACAAGCTGATTCCGATGTGTAAGTTTGGGGAGTTTTTGAGGGGCTCTGCTGCTGCAAAGACACCCATAAATCCTACTTTCACACAAGATGTCAAGCTCCTTTGGGAATTGTACTCCCATTCAGGGCAATTCACTTAGAAATATTATAAGAAATACTAAATTAAATCAAACTTATATGAGATTTCTTCTAAAAAGAACAAAGCCATGTTTCTTGGGGAGGGAGGCATTTACAAAATTATAATGCTTGCTTGATACAATAAACCAAATTTATAGCAGTGTGTGTGAACAACTAATTCCTTAAAGTTAAAACCTACATATGTTATCAAGTCTTAGTTTTAAATTTGGTATGTTACAGCTTACAGGCATCTGAAGAACCTACTCAGTGCTGTCTTATAAGTATTCTTATAAATGACTAAACTGTGTAGATATCTGAATGTCCTTTAAAGAGTTTTCAATAAAGTGCTTAAATTATAGGCTGTTATTCTCATGTCTATGACATAATGACTCTATAGGGTGTAAATAGAAACACCTTTACAATGATAATTGAAGCTACTCTTAGCAGTGTTCCAGATAAACGTTGCTAAATTTTCACAGAGTAAAAGTCTTCATATGCCAAGGCAATATCTGTATTTTTGCTGATGCAACTTTATCCTAAGGCGTGCCCTTTCTCACTGATATATTTCAGTCCTTCCTATGGGACAATTCAGGGTTAATTATTTTTACTTCTGGGCACCTCTCCAGAGCAGTTTGGTTCAACTCCAGCTAGGATGAGAAGACATGTGACCTGATACTTGGCTGGAAGTGATCTGAATTCTTCAGCCATCCCAAGTGAGAGCTGACCTTTGTCTCAGGCCATGTCTAGAAGGCCTAATGTTAAGAGATATTCTACTCTTTTCCAGCTAAGGACAAAAACATATAAGAACTATCTGGCTAGATCAGCTCAAACACTCTGTATTGCTTTTGTGAGAAAAACACACATTGGTGAAAATGATTCATGTAGAACACTGCTTTAAATCTAATCTTTTACTGGAATTTATTAGCTGTCTTAGGGGACAAAAAGTTAAAATATAATTAAAAAAATCCCAAAGACAACAAACCCTGTGAAGCAGCATGATTGTGATGAAATATGGATGTATGGAAAGATGTAGTACTTTTAACTGAAGCATGCAATGAGAAATACCCAAAGGAATCATAATGCAAAAGAAATGAAAATTCCTTCTCTAGATGTATTGGCAATGATTATAATAGATAATTACTGATCTGGAAGTGTGACAGGAAATTGGCATTATACAGTATCTGCATCACAGTTCATTGCCTGATCATATCTGCTCCTAAAACTGTTCCTAAATCTACAGCAAATGCATTGATTTATGAACTTCAAATAACCCTTCTCAAAGGCTGCTATAAGTGGGAAAGACTTACAGCTAGTCCTTTTATTTGGTATAGCTCCTAAGATTGTTATGGACTTGATGATTATTAGTTCCTTTGAAGAAGAATTAGAATTTTATGTGTAGTGCACAGATGTCCATACAATGCTTTGATTTTTGACATTTGGACCAAAAGTATTGTTGTCCACACAGCCAAAATAGCACCAGACATGAGCCACAAACTGAAGAGAAGCATCAGTGAATATGGGATCACTCCAAAGTCTATAAAAATAGAAGATTAAATCTTCAAAATCCTAAAAAAAGAAAAAGAAAATTGCTCCACAATGACCATAATTAGTAGCTGCTTGAGAGCAGCAATGGAGAAGATTTGTGTCTAAACCTATAAGGTTCCTGACTGCATCTGTTCAGCAATGGTGGATACAGAGTAAGTCAACAGGACTTTACTAACATACCTTAAGCCACCTGCCTTGGGCCCATAGAACATCTAAACATGAAAGAAAACTTAAAATGTGTGCATGTTTTTGTAGAGTTGTGGAGAAAAGAATGGAGTAGTTGGCAGACCTGGCAACAAACCATGTTGCAGTCTCTCTTGCAGGTCCCACTTCTTTCTATAAAACATCCTTTCAAGAAATCATAGGGCTTTGTTCTATCTCCTTTTCCATTCCATTTTTCTTTTTGGGTGGTGGTGGTAGTTACTTTTACTGTTAGGCCTGGGATTTGTCCAAAACGGAGTGGAAAGACCACCAAGTAGTCTCATCAGCAGAGTCCTAATTGTAGTCATTTATTATAGTCACTTATCTGATAACACAGTCCTGTTATCTGTGATAGTTTTACAGGGCTCAAATCTACCAGGCTTTTGCACCAGTGTGTAAACATGGTACTTTGGGGGCAAAGTGTCTGTTACTTACTGTCAACACTTTGCTGTTGGAGAAAGGCTGAACACAGCTTATATGGAGTAACTATGAGTTTAATAAGCTCCAGTGAAAGCTGCAGCATAAACAAGGCATCGGGAGCATTTGCCTTGTTAGATCTCTTTAGCAAATTCAGGTAACTGAGAAGTTCAAACAACACTGGATTAGAGATTATCATGGGGACATTATGCAATAGCAAGACCTGGTAAATTGTTCACTGAGCAATGAGGGTTTGGTGAGTCAAAATGTCTGGGAGGGAAGCTCAGCTGAAGCTTCAGAAAATTAAATGTGCCAATATTTCTGCACAAAAAAGTATGTTACCAACATTAAAGTCATAATTATACAAGGGAAGGCAATATTATGGTAGTTAAGTTATATTAAATATCTTTTGGGGGAAGTTACAACGTAAAATGGGCAGGGGTGGCTCATACAGACATGCCCCAGTCAGCATTTCCTGTTCTTTTCCTGTTTTTTTAAGGGGGCTTCTTATGCAGAAATATTGGCTCATTTAATTTTCTTCTGAAGCTTCAGCTGAACTTCCCTCCAACCATTATAGTTGATCACTCTCACTACTTTTTTCTTTTCTTTAAAAAAACAAACAAACCTACATTGAGCCTACCATTGATAACTGTGATCAGAGGGGACTCAAAAGAGCCATTAAGAAAAACTTGTAGCATTCATTCAGTACTGACACCCCTTGCTGTGACATGACCATCAGATGGGAAACGTAGTTGATGATGGACCTGAATCCTATGGGGCAGAAGGTGAGTGTAATGGTGCCATATAAATCGACTTGCTTGCTCAATCCCTTCCCTTTGTAGGCAAACACAGTGCACAATAGTCTCCAAACTCTGGTTTGGCTATAATGACATTTTCCCTAACTTATATTTTGGAAACATAAGGAATGTGATTTCATTGCAGAAGAAATGCTTTTTTATGGGAAGACAATGGGAATGTTAACAACAAAAGGTAAATGCATATTTACGGGGGAGGAACCCTTATCTGAAAAAACAATTTTAATTCAAATGAAGATGTTTGAGTAAGAATTCTTCCTTTGTTTAACTAATCATGCTCACAAATGAAAGAATTCCCAGAAATTTGCTAGTCTAAATCAAGAGGTCAGTATTGTGAAGAATATACTGAAATGAATATTGCAAATTACAGTAAATGTCCCTTTTCCTACTCTGAACTTATTTTGCAAATGAAGTTTAAGAGCAAATTAAGTTCAAGAGCAATCCTATTTCCATTTGGAGCCATTTTACAATGTAGATTTGCTGTATTCATTTTCAAACTGAAGAATGAAAGGGGGAAGGGGAACAAACAACATTCATTTTAAAGCACAGGAAGTAATTTGGTTCAAAAATATTGCCATGACTAAAATTGTATTGGAACATGTTTTAACAACTGTGGATCTTTCAGTAATAGCTTTAGAAACTTTTCCCCAAACCCAAAGGTTGTACAGAAATCTATTTTGATACATTACAATCCAATATGCAGACTCACTGAAATGTTCCAGCCAAACTGTGAAAAGTAAAATATTACTCATAGTTTATGAATGAAATCTGACATCTTCTTTGTTATGAGAAATAGATCTAACTAATCCAGTCACCCCCACTATTGGTCTTTGGACTCATCTCCTTGCATTAGCATTCTATGATCTATGACAAATAGTTCAGTTTTGTCATAGCCATTTGTCCATTTTTTCCCAGGGAAAATGTTATTTCCACATTAGAAAAAAATCTGGAAGATTGAAATTGGGGTTACAGCTGCTGCAGAAAAAGTCTGGGAGGGTTTACCTCTACCTTATTTTTTCCTTTTTCCTTCTCTGCATGACCACAGGAAAAGCATTCTAAAGTGTACCCAGAAAATCCCATTTTTGTAGGCGATCTCTATGTCTTCATCTTTGTCTCAATACAGATCTGTATTCCCAGTTCACCTCAGTGCAGGAATTTTTAGAGAGTAGGAATGGATGATATCACCCAACTGACCCCAACCCAACAGATAATGCAATCTCTGGCCATGTTTTTTGAATTCTTCTCAAAGAACTCCGCTGTCTTGCTCTGACTTGAGTTGTACTGTATGGTTCACATGCTGTGTTTCAGTTTTTGACTCCTCCATGTCTATTGTTGCTTGCAATGCAAAAAGCCCCTCCCTTCTGCTCACTGGTCTGCCCTCTGTTGCCATTGATTATTTTAAAGTTCATTGATGTAACAGTGCAACTATGGACCAGGATTTTTTGGGGGGACTAGATGAAGTTGACTCAGCCTTCCATCCTTCCGAGGTAGGTAAAATGAGGACCCGGATTGTGGGGGCAATATTCTGAGGTA
>JANHFL010002944.1:18805-32284 GCA_032468155.1 Oxyrhabdium leporinum | reverse complement strand
CTTATAAGCTGTAAACCGCCCCGAGTCTTCGGAATGGGGCGGTATATAAAATGTAAAAAATAAATAAATAAAATAAGTTGACAAGAATTCTTCTGCTTTGCCTTTCTTGCCCTAGTGACAGGAAAAATGGAAGTTCCTTCATTCTTCTTTTTCTAGTCTAGGAAGGGTAAAGAAGCAGGGAATCCACCAATTATTGGCAGTAATAAACTTGATCCAGACAGATCATCAAGTCATCAGCCTGGTCAAGGTGAAGGAAACGGATGAAATTTAGAAAGGAATTTCCAGTTAGTTAATCCTCAGGAGGCATCCAAATGAAGGGTGTACTGTAAAGCATACAAGTCCCAGAAGGGACAATTTAATTCTTGGATTAGTAATCTGCACAATAGAGCTGACTGGGAAATTAGTCCAGACCCCTATAGTTTTTGCAATATTTGGGGCTAAAGTGATTCCCCCCTTAGTTTCAGGGTTCACTATTTGGGTTAGGGTGTTGGACTAACATTGTAAGTCCCTCCGTTGTGGGAGATCCGCAAGCTGCTTTAAAACAGTTTATAGTCTGTGACACATATTGTTTTCTGAAATCCTTTAAATGTTTTAAGACTTTCTGTACACTTGTGAAGTGAAGTAAATGTTATGAAGGCATCTTCACAATTTCATGATTACTTCAGAATGAAAAGTAGCATTATGAATTACTATGGGTTTTCTGCAAACCTTATTCTTAAAGCTTGGAAGGCCCCTATGCTAATTTTGAAGAGTAACTGATGTGAAGCAGATATAGCTATTTGAAACTATTATGGACAAATGTAGCACTTTAATAAAAAAACATTACCTTGAAGAGCCCTTAAATGTTTTCATAAACTGTCATCTTAATGGCTGATACAATATATTAATTGGCTTGTTAGCTGTTGGCCTATCAAGGTCCCATTATTTTATTAATTGTACTTTATATTCATCTAGGTGATATGACAGCTGAAAATTTATAGTCTGTAAATATAATGGGTAAAGAGTCCCAAGAAGGAACATATGTACTTTCATAATTTCTGAGTCATTGTATTCCTTGATCCTAAACAGTAAGACATTAATTGTTTAAACAATGGCTCCTACATGTAATAGCAGCTGTAATAATCTGTTTATATTAGAACCATTAAAAACATCACTGTATAAATAAGATTGTTTTATGTAATTTTTCTTAGGTTTGCTTTTAATTTTATATGAAAAAGAAAATATAGTAAAATGAGTGATACTATAATAGTTGTTCATATAATAATGCTATTATACTGTCAGAATAGTAACTATCACAGTGTTTACATTATTATGGTTGGTGGTACAGTCTGCCAGATATTTAGACTAGATTGGCATTTTTGTCTATCGAGTCATTCCCAAGAACCTGGGATAGGCAGACATATAGTTTAATAATAATAAAGATATAATTGCAGGATGTAAGCTGTTCCTGGTAAAGCTGCCTTTTGAAATTGATTGGTGGTGATTTTGTCAATGCCATTGGTATTCAAGTGGTACTCCAGATATTTTGGAATTGCACCCAAAGTGCCTATTACTGTTGGTATGGTTTTTGCTTTCCTTTACTGCAATTATTTTACTTCTGTTTGAAAACCTTTACATTTTGTGATTTTCTCCTGTTCTTTATTTTCTGCTGTCTTCGGGTATTGCAATGTCTGCTATCCAGACCTTTTTCTGTGAGCTTTCTATGGCATCTGATTGGTTACGGTATGAAGCAGTGTTGAACTTTACAACTTGTCAGAACCAACACTGTTTTTATTATTGCACGGTAAATTTCCTATTACTTATTTCCTTTTCTGTCCAGCATCTGTTTGCTTGCTGTCCATTCTGTGGACAGCAAGAAACACTGCAGTATAGTGGTACCACTACAATCTGACTACAAGAAAATAGCAATGTCTAAATCACATTCCCATATTGATAGAAATTTGAGGCGTTTTTGTTCAGTCAGGCAACTTCCCCCCAACTACCGCCTATGTGAAGGTGATTAAATAAGTCAGTTCATCAGAGCAGCAAAAATACTGATGATAGTGAGACAGGAAGAATTCAATTTCATGTTACTGAATGATAGAACTGGCATACGTAATGGACCTAGGGTGACACACATACACAAGTTTTGTTTTCTCTCTTCTTAGGAAGATTTGCAGTCCCCTTTTTGAACAAGATACCCATCTCTTCTTCTGAGAAAGCATGTAGAACTTCCTTGGAGGCTGGTAAGCACACTTATTCCTTTAATATGGACATTTTGGAAAATTATTAAGAAATAAATATTACATATACAAAACAAAAGAAAGCTTTGAAGGCCAGATTAAAATTAATTAAAAATATTCTAGGAAGGTTCCAATTTAATTCCATGAACTTTGATGGGATTTTGTTATACTTTATTATAAAGAAAGGGTTTTAAGGAATACAGGACATCATTGAAAAACATGGATTTGGAGGAGAAAGTGAGAAAAGTGACCCCACATGACATTCATTGATAGAGTACTCACTTTATCTAATAAAGGCCTGAGGTTTAGCTGTGACATCTCCAAATTACAAGGTTAAAACAGCAAGGATTGAGAAGCCATCTGTTGGGAAATCTGAAAAGACTGAATTAGAAGGACAGGTAATCTAGCCTGGCGTAAAACAATTTTCAATATTTCACACATAATCTGAAACTGGGCTCATAGTAAGCAACATAAGTGGAACTGTGTAAGGAAGAAAATCCTTCAGGATTGTTGATGGAATTGAAATCATAAAGAGAAACTTGCATTGAAATAGAGGGTTAACCAAAACTATGGACGGTGTGGTGTGTTTTAAAATAAAGAGCAGTATGTTAATTGTAATTTTAAAAGATGACAAAACAAAATGAATCTGGCAAAGTTTGCAGAGATAATGAATATATTGTATACTTATTCACCTACTCATAAATCTTTGATTTAAAATAACATTGATGGGAAAATAGGACTAAATATTTGAACATGTCCTTTTTGTCTCTTTCCTTGCAAATCTCTAGGTAGTAGTGTGAACATCTCAAAATTGTGGTTATTTATTTATTTTAAGAAGCAACTGAACTCATTGTTCTGAAAGGTATAGAGAGGCCTTCCCTGAGGAAGCGAATAGTGGTACCATTTAATGGCAGAAAATAAAACTTTTATTTATTATTAGATCACACTACCTAGGATGAGGAGAACTCACAGACATATCTACTTTATTTACCAAAATAATTTGATATGGGCAGCTGTGTAGATTGAATAAATAAATAAAGTGTTGTTATAATGTTTTTATCTTGTTTTTAATGATTGTTAGACACTCAGAACTATATATTGTATATTATATAAGGTATATCATAAAGAAGAAATCAATCAATAATATGCAAGGAGCAGCTCATTAGCAAAAAGCTCAAGAACAGATTCTGCTCCTTTCTGGTATGCTAAGGTACCAGGATTAATAAACCACTAATAAAGTCTCCCTATTTGCTAGCATCCTTTCCTGTCTATTTTTTTCACAATCCCCTATGGGATAGATTGCGCTGAGAGAGAGAGAGACTTAATTGGCCCCATTGGGCCTCTATGGCTGAGTTGAACCTGGGTTTCTCTGATCCTAATCCAACACCTTAACACTGATTCATTAAACACAAGAGGTTTTTAAAAAACTTATTAGATCTCTATTCATTAAAATAAAACGATGCCATGCAAATAAAAGGAAGTACTTCATACAACTACCTAGAGACTGAATTCATTGCCGTAAGAATTCGTGTTATCTATTGACTTTAAAGGAGCTTAAATACATATTTTGAAATG
Organism: Oxyrhabdium leporinum; assembly: GCA_032468155.1. NCBI lineage: Eukaryota > Metazoa > Chordata > Lepidosauria > Squamata > Cyclocoridae > Oxyrhabdium > Oxyrhabdium leporinum. The sequence goes on along the minus strand of JANHFL010002944.1, from coordinate 28,487 downwards.
CCACCCATTGTTAATTGGAGTGGAACTTGAAGGCAAGGCTAAGGAAATCTGAAAACTCATGTACTATACACATGTTTGTGAGCGCCCATCTACAGCACCTTGAAATAATCTTAGCATCTCCTCTGAACAAAAGGCCTTTAAGCAAAGGCTGTATAAATAGTGTCAAAGGGGAACACACCCAGAACTCTCTGGGAGATCACGATAAACACTTCTGATATTTTGCAGATGGACTCATCATCTGTGAATTGTACAATAAAATTTTATGAAGCTTTTAGACATCCAGCTGGTTGTATTCATTGGGAGCTGGGTTCTTTATCCACCCACCCCCAACAATCTCTTACATTGCTTCATATTCTTCTCCTAACCGTTCTAGTCTATTTTTTCTTATGACAGGCTACTCATCTCCAAATACAACATTTCACTTTCCAGAATGCTATCAGGTGTTTCAGAGAGTGCTTCCCAAATGTATTCTTATCAGTTTTCCAATGTTAAAGGCCATAATACTATAAGCTAGTTCTGAAACCATGCCAACTAATATTTATTTTGAAGTAACATCACCATAAGTCTTCTCAAGTCTTCTCACAAGTTTCAACAAGGATCATTTATTATGTAGCTACATTGGTCGAAATGGACACTTTTAAATAAATCCAGCAGGCCTATTTTATAAAAATGATCCATTATTTTTTTTAAAAAAAGGATTTTGCACATGTTGGATTTGATTCTGAAACTTGATGAGACTCAACAATTTGACTGCATCACCTTTGAATCAAATGTCCAGACCGAATCTTTCTAATAAGAATTTTTCAAAAGTATGTTTTAAGCTCTAGAGGCCAATCTCAAGTTCTACAGCAAATTAATGACTTGATTATTGCTACATTAAACTTCAAGTCAAATAAAAACATTTAGCATCAACAAAAAAGTTAGGCAGACTTCGCTGAAGAGAGAGAGCCAAAGATGAAAATCTTCAGCCAGACTAGAACATTTTGCGTGGTGATTTATTGAGCATGGATTTTGTATAGTTCTCAAAACTAAATTTGTGTTTTCTTAAATAGTGAATTGAATGTTTGTAGAGCATTCTGCCCCACCCCCCAACGTACAATTTTCTGCATGTTACTTTTATTTTGCTTGGCATTGGTTGTATTTATGCTCCTTATTTATTTTTTATTTATATAGTTGTTCAATTTGGATAGTCACTCATCTCAAACTAGTGTTTAATGTCTTTGTTTTGATGGTCTGCCTTTATATTCTTGATATTGTCATTCTTAGGCTCCATTCTCCTAAGAGGATGGGGAAAAAGAAATACAAAATAAATTGATAGCTGAATAAATAAAGGTTTGTTTGAGGCACAGAAGTGAATGAAAGATGTAAATAACATTTATTAGCATAATCTTCATGTCTTAGTATATTATGAGAGGAATATAGCTGAAACAGCACAGAAATACCAGCTCAGCAGCCTGTCAGCTGCATATTAATCTATTCTAGCTAGTCAAATCACTATTTTCAAATTGGCCATGGCTGACCATCATTGGTTTAGGCTGGGATTATATTGCTTCCTGTACCCTTGATATGTTATTATAGATCATCTGAAGGAACTTGGAATACTCAACTGATCTATCTAAGAATTTTGGCATTTTGCCAATGAATGGAGACAGGTTTCAACTAATGGTAGGATTTTATACTTTCAAAAATGGGGACCAGGCATTATTCATTTCTTGAATGAATAATGATGATAATGAACAGTTGGGGGGTTACTTCTCCAGACTTAAATGCAAACTTCTGCTTTATCTATTCTCTTCTTCTTTGCTTGTTGTTTACTATCATGCAACAAAGAATTCTCAAAAGCTCAAAGGTTTGCATACATTTTTTGACCTTAATTTTGCTTAATATTTAACAAGGTAATATGGATTTTGCATATTTTTTTCTTATGGTCAAGTTTCCTATTTCTGGTTTAATATTTCCATCTTTCGCTCTTGGCAAATATATCTGTGCCCAATTTGTATCCAAGGTTGTAGAACCACTGCAAAAAGATTTCTCATTGATCAGAAATGAGAAAAGAACTTTAGCTTAAGTAAAATTGGCCAAGATCTTTTCACTTGTGAATCTCCTTCTGCTAAAGTAATTTAGCACATTAATGCAAGTGAGAAGTCTAATGACATGTATCAAACAGGAAATGGATTCTGGTTTCTAACCTCCTCTAAATATTGAAGCTGCCAAATAAAAGGCTGCAGGGCAAAGTTGACTGACTGTAGCAGTAAAGGTGAAGCAATATTTGTCCATTTGCCTGGAATGGCATAGGGCCTCCTGCTTAAGCAGGTGGTTGGACTAGAAGACTTCCAAGGTCCCTTCCAACTCTGTTATTCTGTATTATATAATATTGTCTGCTGGCAAAGAGAATTCTATTATCCAGTCTCTTATTGATAAAATAAACCATCTTTAGTGAGACTAAATGAGCCAAACAATACTATTTTTATTATTATGTATAGTTGTCCCCCTTGCAGGCAAAATTTAAAATGTTACAGCAGAGGTAAAGGACAGGAGGACTGAGATGCATCTCCCATGACATTTAATAGGCAGGGGAAATATTGTAGGAAGGTTATATGAGACCCAGCATTTCCAGTGGATTATGCCATTTATTTATTAGATTTTTACCCTGCCTTCATTGCTGTATAAATAATGTAAGGTAACACAGGAATACTTCTTCCTCCTCCTCCTATTTTTCCTACAAAAACCCTGTGAGGTGGATTGGGCAGAGAGAGTGATTGGTGCAGTCACCCAGCTGGTTTTCATGCCTTATACATGTCTGGAGCAAAATGATGATGGGTGTCCACTTATATCAGGATGCAAGCACACACACACACACACACACACACACACACACACACTGCCTTTCCACTAAGAATGTCAAGAAGGCTTAAATGGGAAACCCTTCATCTGTACAACAACAGTCCTGCAAGGTGGGTTGAACTGAGAGTCAGTGACTAACCCAAAGTTAACAATTAAATTCTATGGCTCTTTTGTTCCCAATCCAGCACTTTAATCACTGTATCATCAAAGCTCTACTTGAAGACCAACAACTTGGAATCTCCAAATTTCATAGTGAGATGAGTTTTGAAAATATGGAATATATTGCAAAGAAGAAATCAAACTTGGGAATATGATCTTTTTTGGTACTTAGTGTTTCACTCGAGGGCCTGTTTGGAGGGTCTCCAAAGCTGAAGTCTGAGAATTTGGCAGGGATAATGGCTAGGCTCATAGCCACTTCTTTTAAAGCTTAGAGGTGTCTATTGGGGACTTTAAGTTCTGTTGTTATAATCTTACTTTATTTATTTTAACTGTAAACTATGTTAAATGAGGAGCTGCTTAGACAGTCCTACTGAGGACAGAGAGTAGGCAGAGACATAAATTTGTTGTTGTTTGCTTACAGTGCACATTTCTGTGCAAGGATAAATAATGAATTCAGTAATATCCTCTCCAGCTAATTTTAAATATTGCACACTTTTGAAGGGTCCTTGGTGCTCTCTGAGCTTGGCTATTTTCTTGCAGGTTTCATTACCCAAACTAGGTAACAGCATCAATTCTAGTCCATTACACACTTTTAGTAGCACAACTTGCAAAAATGGAATAGCTGCCTGCATGTACTGTAAGACAAGACCCACAGCTGCAATAATCTTCACTTCTTAAAGAAGAAGCAATATTATAAATTAGAAAAAGTTGATTAATTCAGATTAACTCAAGCATGAAATGGGACCAATCAATATCTTGCAGGCTAATCTGTCTCAGGATGCTGTTGAGAGAAGAAAAGAATCATAATTACTTCCTTCAAGAACTTGAAAATATATTTTTTCTTCTGTTCAATCAGTTCCAATTCCCTGCAGTTTACTTAGCAAGGTTTTTCAAAAGTGGTTTGCCATTGCCTCCTTCCGAGAGCTGAGAGAAATGACTGGCTCAAGATCACCCAGCTGGCCAGGAAGAGCATTTAATTTGGTTGTCTCACTCATTCCAAGATTTATACATTCATCCCTCTCTCTCCCAACCATGCTCATTCCTTCTTTGCTCTGAGGAATTTGAACAGTTTATCTCCTGTCCTAGCAGCATCACAGAAAACACTCTGTGAATAGCCTCTGCTTATCACCACTTTTACATGGCTTCTCTAAGCAAATGTTTTGCCCTACTTGACTCAGGATGAGTGCTGTATTGATTATTAGCTTGAGAGAAACATCTGGTTTCCATTATAAATAGTAGCAGACCAAAAAGGGGGTGTAGTACTGGGCAGTGCAGTCACTTAATAGTCATTAGAGCTAGCTATATATATATATAAAATGAGTGTATCCTGTAATTATAGAAAGCAGAACATAAATGGATCTGCAGACCTGATTCCAGGAAGAAGAAAATATTGTATCTGCTTTGTATATTTATTTACTCAGTAGTAATTGGCCTTCCTAAATATTGTTTGTCAGAGATCTTAGAGATTTTGGATTATTTTTTTCTGGAAATCTCAGAAAACTTGAGTAAAGCTCTTGGTAAAGATGGCCTCCTTAATTTTTTTGCAAGCAACGAAGACCACTGACTGTGGATCAGATTTCTCCATCTGATGCCCTCCTCTTCCATTTGAATTGTATGCCAGACACATCTGGAGGATGCTGAGATGTGAAAGGTTACCATGAAGTATAAACTTCACATTTTATCTTTGGCTGTTCATAAAATTTTGGCTGCATTATTATGCACAAGCGTAGCAGGAATAACTAGTGTGAAATTCATAGGTAACAGGGCCTCACTGAATATCCCCCTTGTTACTTACTGAATTCTCTATCTAACATGACATTTTAAGAAATTATTTTAATATTAAATAGGAAGTTTTTAAAATAACCAGTATCTATACTTCATTATCTACATTTCTAGAATGTTCATCTTCTCTAAAGAAAACTTTCCAGATGATTCTCCAATCTAATTTTTAGGAACCTACTTTACACAAAAGGATGCTCATGTAACAAGTGGACATTTGGACTACATGGTTGGTTGTATATTCTATCTTGCACTCCTGAACAACTATGCATGGAGCAAGTCCATATATTAGCAGTTGCAGACATGTAGTTTCCTATGCAACTAAGCTCCCAGCATGAACAAGATCTCTAGTCATATTGTAATTGAGTGGCTCCCCTTCAGATACCACCACATGCTAAAACATGCACACTGGGGTTTACATCAGAGGCACAACTTTGCTGGTCACTCCTTTTGTGATTAGTCTTTCAGTTAAGATTAGGGGAAAATATACATTACATAAGCTGCTGCAGGAGAAAATATATGGTTTTCATGTCTTATATCTGAAGGTGAGGATATGGCTATAAGCTGCCAAAGCTGCCACAGTCAGTTCTCATCTTGGCAAAAACCAGTAGGCCAAACATGTGTACAATAAATGGAAAAGAAAACTGGAATTCAAAGTAAATACCCTTGTCTTAGGTTTTAAACATGAAATACAAGCACTGCCACACATGGCTATGCACCACTTTAGGATCAGATCCAACAGCATTACCCCTGTTCAACAACTAAATTGATTTCTTTCCAGCCTAACTGCAGTGTAGTCAAAATTTTTAAGTCCCAGTTTCCAGCTGAAACACTAGAGCTCTGTGAAATTTGGAAACTGACATCTTCCCATTGGTTGTGAAACAGTTTAAGCACTGTACTAACAACATTTCATTCCATGTGGTAAATACAATTTGCTGTGACTGCTAAATTGTGCTAACTGCTAAGATATGTATATAAGATCTCCTCGCCTGCAATTTTTCTCAGAACTGTTAATGGAGAATTTAGCCTTATTCCTTTGTTCCCAATAATTATATTCAGCCTTTCAGTTGTAAAATCCTATGACTTATATACACGCAAAGTGGTGCCACTAAATACCTACTTTGGTGCCCTTCATGCTTCTAGCACCATCTAACGTTCGCCCTTTATTATTTTCACAAATAACTCAAGGTGGCAAACACATCCAACATCTGTTCCTTCTCCGGTTTTAGGTGGTGATGATGACATGATAAAACTTCACAGAAAAATAATGTGCTACAAAGCAGAGTGCCATCCAGCTCTGAGCCATATGTGGTCCCAAAGGTAAAGAGCATTCTGGGGACCAGTTTGACCACTGTTAAATAGTTCTTTTTTGACTGGCCATAGTCACCATGAAAGTTATTTTGTGCCTTCTGTGTCATCCCACCTTTCTTGGTGATCAGCCTCCTACAACATAGTTGACCCTATTAGCTTTCCAGAAGGCCATGAAGTCTTGGTTATTCCCCCGGGCAATGGAGCCAGGGTGCTAGTAAAGCTCTGATGTGAGTGCAGGTACATCTTTTGTAGGTGAGATTTCTTAGGGCCTCAATTTGTTACTTTTTAATTCTATGGATTATGATTTTATTTTCCTTTTATCTATTTTACCTTTTATTGAACACCTAGAGTACCTTTGGTAGAGGGAAAACCACATTATTATATTAAATAAATAAGCAAGCATTTCATTCCAGCCAACATCCCAATTATCAACATATTCTCATTCAAAGAAGGTTGCCTACCCACAACTCCATATGACAAGTAATAAGATTTATACAAATAAACTACTCAAAGCCACAGGTCCAGTAGCACTTACATCACTAACCAATGACAGCAGCCAAAGCATGTCTGCCTTCAGGTCCTCCAGTTTATTTTGATCAAGAAGAGGCAGGATTGCTCCCTTTTGACTGATGGCCAGACCAGACCAGACCAGATTCCACATTTCCATAATGATGTTGATTTTATGGAATTTGTGTGTTTTTATCTTGAGTTGTGGAGGTTGTGATATACAACACTCAGGGTTGTTTGTGATTAGAACAGCTTATAACTGCAGAAAAACAAATAGATAACATTCTTCCTGGGAGGCAGGGGTTGGAAACTTTAAGTAGCTTTTCCACTACTCAGTGATGATTTTCAGAAAGTGCTCCTTCAGTTCTGCCTTCCCAGCTCAACTTCCAAAGATCTAGACTCTGAATCATTGGTTATGTTTATTTGTTTTATCCATATTGAATCAAATGTTCTCACTTCTTCTTCAAAGTCTTATTGTTTTGGTGTGTTAACTATTTCCTTTATCACAATTGTAGTTAACACTAACATAGCTGTGCCTCTCTTACTGCTAAAAATAGACATGGCATTGCATACCACCTTTTAAAAAAGAATAGATTATCATGGGTCAGACATTTACATTTCACTGTTTAGACATTTCAGTAACCAGAATAAATATACCAAGTAAAGTCATATTCATTTGTTAGATGGAGGGAGAGGGAACATATTTAGAGATGCTGTTTAAAAGCACAGTACAATATCCAATGTTTGGGATGGAACAAGTTCTTTGCATCGCTCTTCAAACAAACAGATGATATTAATAAATTGCTGCTCTGGCCTGAATCTATATCTGTAAAAGGGGCTTCATTTAGTTGCTGTAGTATCAGCTATTCTGGATGAACCAAATTGTCCAACATCTACATATTGTTTAACCACATGTAGAGCCAACTTCTACATGCTGTTTAACCATAGGCTTGAGCCAACTAATGAGGCAGCACAGGACAGGCAGTTTTACCAAACTGGTCAAAGGCATTTATCTTCCTCCTCAAGAGCAACTGCCCTAGATCTGCCCTTAAAGCCAAAACCTTCAAACTGAGAGTTCAGTGCTGTTTATTGCTCTCGCTGTGTGCGGCCTGGATAGACAAACAAGAACAGGCGAAGACAATCCTCATTGACAGAAGTTGTGAACATTCCAGGCCTCCATTTTAACAGCATGAACCTTTGCTCTTGTCAACACAAGCAACCTAATAATGTTGGAGAGCTACACAAGGAATGATCGTTGGGGGGAGGGTTGGTCCTCTATCTAAACGGGTGAAGGGGCTTATCTCTTAACAGCCTAAAACATACTGAGGGCTAGATAAAGAGTTGGAGTGACACTTGTAAGGGATAAATTCAGGAAAGACCAGTTGGATCTTGGATAAATGAAGTTCGAAAACAGACTTCAGTTGCTATATGAGCATTTTCATTTCTCCAGTTTTTGCATACAATCTGAAAAAAAAGTGTTTTCCAGCATTCATTTTCCAAAGCTTCTTTCTCTTTCTTATTTACAAAATAAAATGGCTCTGAAGGATGGCATTTATCAGGCCTAAATAGCTTCATTTAGTTGAGGTAAAAATATACAATAAAATAATATCATGAAGCAAAAAAAGGGAAAGATTCAAAATCAAATTGATTTTTCAACTTGGAGTAAAGCCACTTTAGCACCATATTTTCATACAACCAGTATACTATGCTGGAACAACTGTACAGCATGGCCAGTGGTACAAAAAATGTTGAGATTTTATGAAGAATGACTAAGAAGATACTCTGCAGTCTTTCTGCTGTCAAATATTATTTATCAGGATGAGACAGAACTTGGTTGCCTTCCATTTTCATTTTATTTATTTAATTGCAACAACAGCAATTGCCCAGTCCAGATCAGGATCACTGTCCTCATAATGGATGGAGCCTAATATTTTATATAGGACTTACAGAGATGCAATGGATTAATTTTTTAAATGTATTTTTTTGTTACTTGAAAAAAACCTTTTTGGAGCTCATTTAAAAAAAAAAAATCTTTGTATGTATGTACATCCCATTTACATCAAGGGTTTGGGGAAAATAATAGATATCCCCCTCTATGAGTGTAGACACCAATCCAGATTGGGCTGTTGCTTTTTTTCAAAGCAGGAAAAAGGTCCAAACAATATGGCTATTCAATCTCTAGTTGTTATGGACATAAACGACGCGATAACTCAATTTTGTATATTTTCAGTATAAAAGAATTTTAATCAACTGTGGATGATCTTGAAAATGCTAAACAAGACCAGACAGACTAGTACTTGGATGGGAAACCATGAAGGAATACTGGGGCTGGAAATACACCCCCCCCCCCCCAAATGCACACAAAAGGCAGTGGGAATTACTTCTACACTGTTTCCAAGCAAAGAACACAGTTACGTAAATTGAGCTTAATTAAAGAAAAAAAATATCTTTTGTTTTTGTAGCATTGTCATTAAATTGTGATACTTTATTCTTCATGATTTTGAAATTCTTAACTGAATCAAAAACAGTATAAAATATTTTGAATAAGATAAAAAATAGCTATAAAATTAATTATTTAAATAATTTTGAATGTTAAACTTGCAGAGGGGTCTAAAAATGGAATTAAACCAATGTATGATCACTCAACGTAAAGGAAAGGACAAATAAGCCCAAGACACATGGAATAAAATATCAAAAACCAAAGTAGATAAAATTACTTTTATTGAGATTGGCTATAATAACAGAACATTACAAGTTGTACTTCATCCTATTACTTCAATGAATTAGGGGGGTGTCTGTGTGAATCACTTCTGAATATTTTCTATTTTCTTACTTACAATTTGTATTATTCCTTGTTGTTCTGGCAATGGAGCTTGCATAAGGTCATCTTTCTTATTCTCTGCGTCTGTCACTCAGGCCATGATTCTAATCAGACAAAGCTTCTCATTAGTGTCATCCCAGCTCCCATATATTCCAGATCCATAGTTGTTTAAAGCAGGGGTCCCCAACCTTGGCAACTTTAAGACTTGTGGACTTCAACTCCCAGAGTTGAAGTCCAGAATTCTTAAAGTTGCCAAGGTTG
>JANHFL010002943.1:125502-139084 GCA_032468155.1 Oxyrhabdium leporinum | reverse complement strand
TCCACTAAGACTCCAAGATCCCTCTCACAGTTACTGCTATTAAGCCTGGTTTCACCCAATCTGTATGTGTACTTTTGGTTTTTCTTGCCTAAGTGTAGGACTTTACTTTTCTCTACATTGAATTTTATTGAAAGAGAGAGAGGGGGAGAGAGAAACTTGGAACTCCTACATGGTGTTTTTATTTATACTGAGCTCTGAGACAGTTTGCAAGTAAAATAAATCAATAAATGAGAGGTGCTAAATGGTTTGAATCCAAGTTTCAGCAAGCAAGTCTTGGCTGACTTTAGAGCCCAGGAATATAGCTATTCAGGTTAAGCCACCATAGCTTCTCAGATTAAACTGTATTTTTAATTAGCTTTTCTTTCATTAAGTTATGTCTATAAATAAATGTGCACTTTCAAATTGTGTATTAAACTTCTAACTTACAGTCCTAAACTTAGGAAGTAGAAGGTCTAGACAAGGATTTTATTTAACCCAACAATTAAGTTTGTCTGGGAGAAAAATGTAGGATCTTCTCAAATACTTAATTAGTGGGGGAGGGAGGACAGTAAAGTATGCAGCTCAGCACTATTCTTTCTTTTGCTTCAGTTTGTCAATTATAGCATTATGCTAACCTTAATTTGTCTCCCACCTCACCAGCATCTTTGTTATGTTTTAAATGTGATAATGAAATGGATGAAAGTCAGAATCCTGAACCATAACTCTGACTAAATGAAAACACAGTGGGGTTAGGGTTAGGTGGTTTCCAAATCTGAGGAACGGACATTCAGCTAATGAGGATGTTGCTGTATTTTCCTGGCAGAGGAGGAACATGGTTTGGAAGGTGGCCCTTAATCCTTTATTAGCCCTGGAGGCAACCTTCTGTGAGGCAGCAGAAAACTGTTAGCTCAAGTACAGGTAGTTCTCAACTTACAATTGTTCCTTTAGTGACCATTCAAAGTTACGATGGAACTAAAAAATGTGACTTATGACCATTTTTCACACTTATGAGCATTGCAGCATTCCCTTGGTCATGTGATCGAAATTCAGAAGTTTGGCAACTGACTCAATTTATCATGGTTGCAGGGTCCCAGACTCCCAGGATCATGTAATCACTTTTTACAAACTTCTGACAAGCAAAGGTTGTAAAATGGGGCAAAACTCACTTAACAAGGAGCTGAAGAAACTTCTTGGATGAGAAGCAAAACATCTTCAAAGAAAAACCAGAAAGTCCAGTTGCCTCTTGAAAAAGCACCTTTGGGGTTACTCCATTATTAGCACTAGATGCACAGTGGGTTTCATGCTGTCTGAAAGGAAGAAACACTGAGTAAACCACCAGCTCTCTGGAAAACCATCTTATGCATACTACACCAATGTTTCTCAACCTCAGTAATGTTTAGATGTGTGGATTTCAATTCCCAAAATTCTTCAGCCAACTACTGAGTCTTAGAAACACTGTACTGTACTCTCTAGAAAACATTAGTTATTGAATATCATAGAAATATTGTATGCAAACAAATATGCTTGTGCAATTATTTTTTCTTTCTGCTCTTCCCATAATTTAATTTGTGGTCCATATGTGAAATAGTTGTCGTTGTTTGTGGGTTGCAACATTGAGGCAATTGCAACAGAAAGAAATTGCTTTACTGACGTCCTTTTCTTCATGATGAAACAGCATCCAAGAGATATGGAGGGAAAATCTACAAAACATTATCAGAATCAATTCATTTCCTTCTTCTGTTTGCACCAGAATATGGGAAGGTGAATCATTTCAACAACAGTAGAAATAAGAAGATGACTGGGTACTCTGGGTTTAGAAAGAGGGAGATGATAATCTTAGGTACCAGGTGCTGGGGCATTGGTAGTTGTGTTGAATTAATAACAGAATAAGAGAATAACAAGAGTTGGAAGGGCCCGGGAAGGTCTTCTAGTCCAACCCCCTGCTCAAGCAGGAAACCCTATATCATTTCAGACAAATGGTTGTCCAATCTTTTATTAAAAACCTCCAGTGTTGGAACACCCACAAATTCTGGAGGCAAATCATTCTAGTGATTATTGTTCTAACTCTCAGGAAATTTCTCCTTAGTTTTAGATTGGTTATCTCCTTGATTAGTTGCCACCCATTGCTTTCAGGTGCTTTGGAGAATAGATTGACCCCCCCCCCTTTTTTTTTTGTGGAAGTCCCTTAGATAGAATACTGCTATCATGTTATCCCTAGTCCTTCTTTTCATTAAACTAGATATACCCATTACCAATTCCTGCAGCCGTTCTTCATAGGTTTTAGCCTCCTGTCCCCTAATCATCTTTGTTGCTCTTCTGTGCACTCTCTCTAGAGCAGGGATGTCAAACTCGTGGCCTGTGGGCTGTACGCATCACACACTGGCCACACCCATCACAGTTTAGCAAAGGGGGGAAAAGTCACGATACGTCAAGTGATGACATGATGCCACGAGTTTGACATCCCTGCTCTAGAGTCTCAACATCTTTTTTACATTGTGGTAACCAAAACTGGATGTAGTATTCCAAGTCTAGTCTTACCAAGGCATTATAAAGCTATACGGTATTAACACTTCACGAGATCTTGATTCTATCCCTCTGTTAATGTATAAAGGACAGAGGTGCACTATGAATTTCAAACCAATCCAAAAAATGATTTGATTTGATGACCAAATCCTTGAATCGGATACCATCTGATTCAAACTAATTCAAACATTCAAAGTTGTCTGCAGTTGTGGAAAGCTTCTGAATTAGTTCAAATCTATTTGGACACATTTGATCTGATTTAGTTAATTGAATTGATTTGTCAGTTTGATTTGTCAGATCAATGTGATGCTCTAAATCAGTCTGAACTGATTTGGAGCAGCAAATATTTGCACAGGCCTTTGAGGTAACTTATGTCCTCAGGTGTCATATAGGATGTTCCACAATTGCCAGTACTGGAGTAAGACACTACTAGATTCCATCTGTCTTCTGTGACTTGGACAGGAGAAGGATGAAATCTATTCCCCCAAGCAAATAAACCATTGGGCTGACCTCGAGGGAAGAATAAGAGGCTTACATTTCCACTGTTGATACTCTAAGGTTGATAGGGTATTATTATTTTCTGCCCAATAGGCATTTCAGATGAGACCATAACACAAACACCTATTTCCGCAAAAACAGGTGAAGAAAAAAACAGAAGAAGCATTTGCCTTCCTAAGGAGATTGCTTTAGGAGTTCTCTTACAGACAAAATAGATAAATAAAGCTTCTGCAGCATCTCATTTTATTCACCTATCCATCTATCTAGTTCTCACTTTCCCTTCTGGTCTTTCTCAACCTGCTGTCAGTATTTATTGATCTGGCTATACTATCTATTTTTCTGCAACATCTCCCTTTTCTTAACTCTGAGATACTGATTTGATGCTGCTTTAAAAAAAAAAAATCTGAGGGACAGACAAGACATCTGCTGTGCATTCATCCTGCACTGTTTGATGTGCCTTTTTGATAGCTTTCGTTTCTGTTTGGGTGATTCCCCTGAAAAGCATGTGTAGCCTGATCAGAAAGAGTCACATCCAAGCTTCAGCAGCAACTGGATGTGTGACAATTCACATAATAGAGAATGTGTGAATAAGATAGAAAGTCACACAGGTAATGGCAACATCATAGAGAGCACTAGCAATTTTTAACACCAACTTCCAATATTTATGGCTTATCAGTGAAAACAAATATCATTCAAATTTTGTATAATCTAGATTGGGGCTGTCAAACTCCCAGCCCCGGGCCGGATGCATCATGCACAGGCCACGCCCATACCCAGTTTAGCAAAGGGGAAAAAAGGTCCTGATACATCACGTGACGCTGCCGTGACGACGTGAGTTTGACATTCCTGATGTAGATGTAGGAAAGGAGTAAGCCCTGATGTCAAAATTCAGCATTCTCATAGAATTCTAATTATATCATTTTACTTTTTTTTTAAGTACATGTTTTTAGTTATAACAGTTACAGTTTTAACTCTAAGTTTGAATGAGTTGGACATTTCTGGCAGAAAATCTTTAATTTTAAACATTTAAACAACAGTTCAGCATTTTTATAGTATAGACTTATATTCTATATAGCTTTTCTAAAAACAAATAATAGACAATTATTCAAATTAATCCTGTATGGATTATATGAATAATTTATACAAATCACCATAATAGGTCTTTTCAAAACACAGACTCTAAGTTAAATAATCTGAGCACTATAAAAAGTATACATCAGATGATTGATCCAATTGCATTTACATTTGAATTGCAATCACACGTTCTAAAGATACTGATATTCCTGAGAACAGAAGTATGCCCCAAATCTCTTTCTTTATAACCTTCAGATAACTTTGTATATCTTTCTTCAAAGCACTTTCAGTGGTGAATGCAGTTTAATTATAGTTATTTGTATGCTTTAGCACAATTTCTTCTTTCTGTGATCATTATTTTAAGCATACTAGTGCAGTATTCAAGGGACATCTTTGTGACCATCTGACAATTTTCAGCCATTGCAATCAAAGATACAAGCTGTGATTTCAATATCTTTCAAGCAGAAAGATATTATAGCAGTGGAGAAGGTGCAAAAAAAGAGCAAACTCCCCTACGGGGAAAGTTTTGGGCTTTTTAGCTTAGACAAATAATAAATAAGAAAGGATTTAACTATGCATAGTGTGCAGAAATTGGATAGGAAGTTGCTTTTCATATTCAAAAACTCGTATGATTGGAACCCAGTAATAAAACTGCTATCTCACAGTGATAAGTATTCCAATAGTACTGATACCAGGCAGTGAAGCTTTATGGTAGGAGATTCGGGGGCATAAAAGAGGAAACTTCTTCATACAATTCAATACATAGTTACTGAACAGGATTCTGGTCAATCATTTGATATTTTATTTTAATATTGTTGATTTTAACTCTGTCATCTTTTTATTGTAAACCACAAAGAGGCAGCAGTAATTGAAGGAGTAGTAAGTCTGAGAAATCAATCCTTCAATAACAGCCACTACCACAAGATGAAGTGATGGCCACAAGCCTGGATGAATTTAAGGGGAAGAAATAATGTAATGGGTACAATAAAAATCTCATTGGCCATTAGCCATGATGGCTACATGGTTAGAGAATGTGAATTAGTGATAGTAATCGCATTCATAGCAGTGTTTGGGCTTTTCATTGGCAACTGACTAAAACAAAAGCCTAATGTTGCACAAATCCTTCTAAATATCCTTGGAGTACATGTAGTAGAATACAACTTCTCTTTCAAACCCTTTTAAACTAAGCAAATGTTGCCTGCTAAGTTGTTTGTCACTAAGCTACACCTGGGAAACTCAGTTTTGTTTTTCTTCATTTAGGCATAAATTATCCAGATACCCTGAAAAAAAAATGTTAGCTGAAGACTAATTATGGTCAAGACTTGAGAGCACATTATACAAGAAAAGTGTATGAAAATAACAGAAATGATGGACTGGGTCAACAAGTTGCATATTTAGAAGGTTGGTTGTATAGGGGTGCGTGTGTGTGTGTGTGTGTGTGTGTGTTTCTGCCTTGCATTTAAAAAGGACTTCTTTCACTTAGCCCAAAATAATTTCAGAGTTTTCATTTAATTATACCATGTCATAGCAAGCCGTTGCTGTATCAGAGAAATGTGTATACTGCTCACGATTATGGGAAGGCTGGTGTTCTGCAGTAAAAACGTAAATTTTGCCTGCAAAAGATCCAGGTCCAATATCTGAAAAATCCAAAGGAGGCTGGAAAGATAGCTCATAAATGAGAGAAAGTCATTGGGACTGCAGTGGCTCACGTGGTAAGATGCTGGGCCTGCACACTGCTGAGGTCGCTGAGGTCGGCAGCTCGATTCCCGTGAGCAAATGAACTGCATAGGGACAAGAAAGGAGCCTCCCCTGACTGCCTACCAGCATTCAGGTGTCCCACAGATAAAGATAACACCTCCTGAAAAACCTTTCACAGAGGCAGCCAGCCACCTCGGTGATCCCTGGCTATCATGTGCCATACGCTAAAAAAAAGACAAAAGGCAAATCAGTCTGTTATAACAATCTTGAGCCTGATAGCGCAATGGATTAGCTTGATATAAGGCAGTTTCATAAGCATTTCAGTATTAATAAGTTATTGTTCTGGGAGATTAACAAGGCAAGGCTGTAGCTGTAGTACTATATATATCAATACAGTACTATATATATAACTCTGGATGACCAACTTGCTCTGAAAGAATCAATGTGCCTTGTAATACTTCGACACCCAGAACTTTGAACTTCTTACCTGTCACATCTTACCTATATATTACTAGTCTCTATTGCTTGCCTGACCTGAAGCTGGACTACTGGGTTGCCATTGGTAGTGCAAGTTCAGGTTTCACAGGCTGGAGGTCTCTGGTGTCACAGGGTCAGGAATTTCCAATTACATAGTCATGTTCACTCATGAATTGGCACCCTGGGGCTGTGACTCTGCTGAGATCACTGCTGGACTCTTGAATTTACAACAACATGACACATTCCTATAGATATGGATTTCTATACTGTACAACTAGAATAGTAAAGTAAGTGCTATTCTTTTCTCACTGCTTTCCAACCTTTTTCAATTTTAGATTTTTGCATTCTGTTTCCATCATAATGCTCGCAATCTGTGCACAGGGCATCAAAAGGCTTATTGCTGTAACAGAATAATCATGGGTCTAATTATACTGTTTTTATTATTTGCAGCATTAAATATGAAGTGAAATTTCCCAATCTGGCACCAATGTACAAAAATAATATCACTGCCGGTAATGCAAATTGCCCTTATATTGCTTGAGGCCAAATGGATTTAATACAGTCTAGGTTCATAATCTTTGACTCCTCATCCCTGAAAAATTTACTACTACTCAGTAGGAGTTAAAAGTCATGAAATACGATTCATAACAACCAAAACCAAAAGAATGGCAAACTCCACTCATAGGAAGCTTTTTCTCTCTATGCAATCCATTAAGCTTAACAAGGAGGCACAAACTCAACTAGAAAAGAGTAAATGGGATTTTAAAAAGAAAAAAAAATCTCCCAGAGCCCAGAATCTTCATCCTTAACTTTGACAATAAAATCAGGAGTGGGGGGGTGGGGGTGGCTTTGAAGAGCAGCTCTTGTTGTTAAGGGTGTAGTCCTTGATCACTGTGACAACATGTGAGCAGGCATGCAGCAGCATCTACTGTTCATCATAGAGTAAAACAACTCTGAGCATGGATAATACCAGCATCTTTTCAAGAAACTTCTGTCTTTTAGATCTCCACCTTCTTGTGGCAACCAGCAGATCACAAGCTTAAGGGCTATAAGTAGAAAAAGGTGATGCCACTCAGTACCTTCTCCTTTCTATGGATCTATGTGTTTTTGTTGTCAGGCTTTCTTGTGGTATGGGGAGTTTCAAAATATTCATTTCAGCCTTCTGGATTCAAGAAGGAATGCTGCTGGCTAGCCTTCTCCAATCTAGAGGCCCCTGTCCTGAAATCAGGCTACAACCCCCTTCTTTCCTGACTAGCCCTTTCTGGCAGATCAGAATTGCAACTCCAC
This sequence comes from Oxyrhabdium leporinum, assembly GCA_032468155.1. Classification (NCBI taxonomy): domain Eukaryota; kingdom Metazoa; phylum Chordata; class Lepidosauria; order Squamata; family Cyclocoridae; genus Oxyrhabdium; species Oxyrhabdium leporinum. The sequence goes on along the minus strand of JANHFL010002943.1, from coordinate 131,548 downwards.
ATATCTGAAGTCTATATGGAGGTGTTGCCTTTTGCAAGGAATTTGTTGAATCAGGGTAAGCATGGGGAGTTACTGCCTTTAATTTAAGTCGTTTTCCATAACGACTCTATCAGGTTTATTAGAAGCTGCGTTAAATCAACAAGTGGGGAACTAGGAACCACCATGATGATGTTACCTAGTAGGATAATAAAATGTCTGCGGGAAAACAACCACCCTCAGAGAGCACCAAGTACCCTGCCATTCAATCCTGAGCTACAAAAGTTCTCTGTATCCCAAGCTTCCTTTAACCAATGTGATGGAACTCCTGTCTTTAATTGCAGTAATAACCTATACATTTTTGAAATTGTTCCTTTTGATTACCCTAAATAATGGAGTATTAAATTCTCAAAATTAGCATAAAGCTATATTGCTCAAGCATTAAATTTTTCTATTGCCCAGAAGAGATTTAAGTTGATAGCAAAAAGCCATGGTAGCTTACTATCTATTTGTCAATAAGTGATAAAAAAAGATTCAGATAATTGCCAACTCAATAAGTCTGTAGGTGACATACAACTTTTGTATGAATAGAAAGTAAAATAGTAAGGTAAGAACAATGTGCAGCTTGAAGAAAGCTTTTAACTGACATAATATTCTAAAAGAGGTTCATCAACCCACTTTAATCCAAGGCCTGGAAGAAAAGTGGGGCATACAGATATCTGGAAGAATGCTGCTCCAGAGGACAAGTACAGCAACAGGGAAGAGCCACTTCTGAGATACCATCAGATAACGTTCTATGATTGATGTGACCCAGAGCATGTCAATTCTGATGAAACAGAATGAACAGAGACTATTGGAGATAGGCAAGCCCTCAGATACACTGCCTTGTGCCATGAAATGTTTTATAGGTGGTAACCAGCAATTTGAATTGTACTCAGAAGTCAATCAGCAATCAGTGTAGTTCATGGAGAAGCGGTATTACCTGGGCATCAAGCCCATGCCACCATATTTCAGACCAGATGCAGCCTTAAAGAGGAGCCTCATATATAACATATTTTCTATATTTCTCTAAAATGGCAAGAAACTTCAGGCGCTAGCAGACAATGCTTCCAATCATGGTTATGCATAAACCTACTTACATACCCTTTAGATACATAACATTTTCAGATAAATAACATTTGAATACTAGAAAATCCTGAGAAATGGGAACTATTTGCTTCTTGGACTTTGGTTTGAGACAGGTGGAGTGCTATAATAATAGGAGCAAACCTGTATATAAGGACATGGTGTTTTTTTTCTTGCATCCTACATGCATTGCTGTGCCTCTCTCAATCAGTGGTATAAAGGATGTAATTGCCATACTGGTCCAACGGGATTAGAGAGATGTTATCTCTTATTGAACCTGACATGTCCTCCTACCCCAGCTTCCAAGTAGGGCAGCTTTTAAAGGAACCTTCATGGGAGAGAACAGCCGCATCTTATATTGCCTTTGAAAACTGTTTGTTTACAAATGTACAGATTGAGAAGAAAAGGGAGAGAGGACCTGCAAATTGAAATGATGCTCAGAACATATGAGGCCTCAGAAGGCAGTAAAAGATGCTTCTATCAAGACACTGCATCCACATCAATCAAATGTAAAGATATTCACGAAAAGAAAGCTATACAAAGCAATATAACACCTCTTGTTCTAATAAGTATGCATAGGAAGGCATCTCAAAGCCTCCCATTCTGCATTTGAGTCTATCCCTTGCAGGGGTGAGCTGCTGGGGGTTCACAGGGATTTGGACAGACCCTTAGCGAAGATTCTGTGGGGTTCGCCGAACCTCCAAATCCCACTCCTGGCTGGCCCTGCCCTGCCCTGCCCGCCCCACCCCTCCCAGGAGTCTCCACATGGCCTGTTTTGGATGCAGGTAAGTGCAGGGAGTGCACAGAGGCTCAGGGAGGGTGAAAAACAGGCCTCCCGGAAGTTTGGGAAGGCTGGAAACGGGCTCGTTTCCAGCCTCCAGAGAGCCTCTGGAACCCGGGAGGCCATTTTTGCCCTCCCGGAGGCTCGAGGAAAGCCTCCAGAGGCAGGGAAAGGTGAAAATGCCCCCCCCCGCTGTGGTGCAGGAGGCCAACTAGACCACGCCCACCATGGCCACACCCACCAAGCAACCAGGCAGCGAACCCGTTGCTGAAATTTTTGAATCACACCCCTGATCCCTTGCTGTCACAGACTCTCACCCTTCAACACATTTAGCTAAACCTGTGGATTGAACATGGATTATGAATGACACCATTGAATGCCATTGATATCTTGTCGTACAGACTCAGTACAACTTGAAGTGTTACTGTTTATAGCTACTACCTCACGTTCAAATTTCCTTCAACAGAGGCAACAATGACTGTTGATTCTATTCCCATATTTAAGCAACAATATATGTCATGAAATTAACTGAATTAGAAAATACGGGCCTTCAGAAGTTACTGAATCAAGCAAGAGCCAAGTGAGCATAGCTGAGAGTATTTGAACTTGTAGTTCAGTATCACCTGCAAAGCCAAAGGATTGTCATCCCTAAAATTGTTTTTAAAGCCTGAATGGCAACACCTGTGGCAGTTACGAAACAGAAGCATTCAACAAACAGTCTGGATCCAAACCTAGCAAGCAGGATTGTCCAAGAGTTTTTGATGCCTAGAACAAAAGGTAAGTAGTGTCTCACACTGCTAGTGTCTTGGCAGATAAACTTCCTTTCTACATTGAAAGGATGTAGAAAAAAAGTTTCATACCAAGTTGTAGGATAGTTCACAGAATGCAGGTTATCTGTATGTCCTTCTCACCCAACTTTCTGTTGCCTTCTGAGATGAGCCTAATGATAGGACCAGCACTGCTGGCAGGTCTAAAATTCAAGCATCCAAGAAACCAAAGATTTTCAGTGAGGATCTATTTTTTTATTTCCTGGAAATTCTATTTAATGTCTGGCTAAAAGATGTGGTCATACACAAGAAGCATTTTGAGCACATAGATAGAAGTTTGTTGTTTCTTCCCTATATTTTAGTCCATAGTGAATCAAGGGATGTGGAGGCTAGATCTGTTCTTCCATATGGATCCATTCCCAGTCATCCTCTAAGTTAACTGTGGCCATGGAGATTTGTGAAAGTGATAACATTTGGAAGCTGCATTCAAGAAAGGCTAGAAGGAATGAAGCACGGAAAAGGCATCAGTTCCTCTTTTGCAATAAAAGAATTATGAATCATGATTATCATGATTTGGCTATTCTACTGTGGCTCTTCATGACCTGTCCCTTCACATGACACAGGATCAAAACTGACACTGCAAAGTCCTAAGAATTCTGCTTCCTTGTTACCCCTGAAAAGCTTTCCCCATACCATTTCATACAGAGATGGATGATACGTATTTGCCCTGTATTATTTGCCCTGAAGGTGTTATCCTTGTTCTCTCGCTCTTTCTCAATGTCCAGTATTCATGACCAAATATTACCCTGAGAAAACTATTGTTTTAACTATCCTAATCTTGATTGTCATGGAAATATTCTTATGGACTTGTCTGATTTGCCATTGCCTTCCTTCCTAATATTAATCTATTTCTTTGGCACACTGAGCAACTTCATCTATCCTTTATGCCCAAGAAAGTAAAATCATTTGCCACCTTCATGTCTCCCCTGACAAGTTTTAATTCATTTTAAATCCTGGTAGACATTACCTTTGTCTTCTTAATATTTTAGAGTAACCAATTTATTATCACTTTCCTTTTTACTTTCCTAGTAAAGTCTTTTAAGTCTTCTTATTTTAGCTACAAAGGGACATCACAGGTTCCAATAAAGGAGAATATTTGCAGCTCAGAGTTGAAATGAGGAGTCCCTGGTGATCTCTGGTGCTGGCACCGATGATGTTACCTAGTTTAGGTAATGAAACATCTTGCAAGAAAACAACCCAGGCCAGAGAGCACCAAGGACCCCTATATCACAAATTGCTTAGGTTTCAGCCTCCATTTTTTTTATTTTAGGTACCATGTTTTCCAGATGTATTTGCTATTCAGAAATAGTGTGCATCCTTGTCCCATTATTGTTTCTTTATTGTGAAACATTCTCAGAAGAATAATCAAGTGTTTTGCATACTCATTAGTCATAATACAGTGCAGGTTCCGGCATATTTCAAACAAAGACATTGCTGCAATTAATGAACAACAGAAAAAATTCTTCTTGTTTTCTCTTGCTCTTTCCATTATCCATGATATGTTAATATCATATTTCATGTCCCTCTGTCTTTTCTGAACTATGTTCACTTGTTCTATCTGCCATTAGTCATAGCTTTATTTTTCTTCACAGGGTATTTAAACCAACTCACTTTGTATGAGGAAATAATGCAGTGGTTATTAATATGCATGTTCTCTTGTATCCCTCTTCATAAATAAATATATATATACACCAATCTTTTCCAGTCTCTGGCCTCATCTTATTTCACATTTGTTTACCCAGAGCTGTTAGCATTTTAACAGCTTCTTCTGCAGCATTAAATAATTCAAGGTATATTTCTTCTGCACCTGGTACTTTTCTAGTGAAGTCAGTCCAGGAATATATTCTTTTTAAAAATGTTTCCATACTATAATCCCATTTGTAAAGAAAATTACTGTAATCTTTCCATCTTTAATTAACTTAAATTTGCCTCTATTGGATCTTTTCCTTTATTATCCTTCAACAGTCTCACCTTAATATAAATTTTCCTGGGATTTCTCTGGCCTACTTAAAATCTATCCTTCATAATCCTTTGTTGTTTGTGGTTTTTGCTGTTGACATTCTTGATTGAGATATATTTCCTGGCTTGAATATTTTGTAGACCAAACAACAAATCTATGTTGTTGCAAATATCTGTGTGTTTTATGCTGGTCTTTGACCATAATAAATATTTGAATTGAATTGAATTAATATCTCTGTGTTAAGAAAATGAACCAGAAATTGATTTGCTCAGCTTTTTGTGAAGGAAAAAGGATAACTCAGTAGAATAATTAATAATTATTCTATTAATAGTTAACTTATGGAGCGCTCAGAGAGACAGATTCAACAATTGGCAAGGTTAAACAGTATGAATAATTGTCTGCATACAGATATTGGCTGGCTCATTGTTGGACAATGTTTGGCTAAAGGTAGTCTCTGTAAGCTCCAGAGTCAGAAACATGGACAACAACAAGCTGAATATATTTTTGGATCTATGAATGATAAGAACAAAATGTAAGAAATTTGGGTTTGTTGCATTGGTTGGTATGGTGCTGCTATATATCTCTATATTTGCCACTTTATTTCCTTGTTTATTTGGAAAGGCAGTTTGTTTCCAATGGTTGCATTTCTAAAATATTTCAAAATTCCCTGGGAGCATCACCTATCTTACTCCATAATCTTAAAATAGAAATTAAAACAAGTCACAGAATTGCTGCTTATACATAAGGGTCTTTATTTATAGTTAATTGCGGAAAAGCAATTCCTCAACAGCACTGGTTTACTCTATTATGGAAGCATATAATAATTCTAGTTGATGAATAGATCAAATTTGTAACTATCGTTTTGTTTGTTTTTTAAATTTAGATTTTATTAATTCAATTTTATTAACTCAATATTTCGGTATGGCTGAATAATCTAAAATTTGACTCAGATTTTAAAAAAATATTGTAAAAGATACAGTTGGAGCTCTCTCTCTGTCTCTGTCTCTGTCTCTCTTTTCTTTTCTTTTCTTTTTTCTTTTCTTTTCTTCATATTTTGTTTTGTTACAAATGACCCAGAGTGAAAAGAAAGAAAACAGTTTTTTAGAATTATTTAGGGTTATAAAAAGAATTTGCCCTGGAAAATTGCAATTTTCTTATGCCTGTATGATAACATTGAAAAATCAGCTGCATAGATAGAATTTCTGATAGGCTTCCTAATAACAGGAAAAACAGATGCCTTTTCCCAAATATTTCTTTCCGGATACTTTGCTGTTCTACATGTCTGATCAAAAGAGCACAATGAATTATAAATTATTACTGTTAAACAATTATTATTATTATTATTATTATTATTATTATTATTATTATTATTATTAT
>JANHFL010002943.1:113725-125209 GCA_032468155.1 Oxyrhabdium leporinum | reverse complement strand
CTCTGCGGGGGATAATACTTCTCCCCCGATAGCCAGAGATGGAATAATCTGGCTATGTCGGGATGCCGGAAACCACAACCACTCGGTCTTTAATAGATGAATACTAACATTCCAATTAAAAAGGTTAGCTGCCTGAAAATTGATTTAAAATAAAAATTAATGCTATCCACCATCTCTTTCTGAATTTACAATCCAGAAAGCAGGAGTCAACAAAACAAGCAAGGAGACGGCATACAGGCATGTGAAATCCGACACCATTTTCACCTAATGCTGAGAAATGCATTCAGTCTAGAGGCGCTATTTTAAGATTGGTCTCTCGCTTGATGTTTGAAGAACATTACTGATTTATTTTATTTCTTCTAAGTTCCTGGATTATTGTAACATTTCGCCTGATGACACAATTTTGATAGAGAATTTGAAAGCTTGCCTAATCTTTTGACTCCTTTAGTTGATCCGAATAAAAGCATTACCTGTCTGAGAATTTAGAGGTGGGGTTCTTCCCTCCCCCAAATCGAACATTTTATCCCATAAGCAAACAATCCCTGCGAAATAGAAAAAGTAGCAGAGGTGGAAGAGTTGTGAATGTGTGAAAACTTAAGCCAAACCGAAGGCCTATTTAAATTCAAAATTCTCTTCTCAGACTGATCATCTGAATGCCTAGATGATCCCTCAGGAATATGAAGATAACTGCATCTACTTCCTTCCTCAAACAACTGGTATTTCAAAAACTATCTACTTGATTCTAATAATTTCCAGCTTAATCATTTTTTAACATACAAAAACTATTTTATGATTCAGCTTTGGTCTCTTCTATTTACATCCTAAAGTGATAGAGGCTATTCAACTTTCTCAGGATGCTATCATTTCATTTTGCTACATGTTGTACATCAGTTTTTAGTCCATAAAAAAGTGGGATATACCAACCTCTGCACTTCTAAATACAAATGCTAGAATAAATGTTTTGAGATGTTGGGCACAATATCTCCAAGAGTTCTATAACATATGATGACCAGATCTAAATCTTCATTATAAGAGAAAAAATTTCCTCCTCAAAGAACTATGTCCAAAACCATGAGAAAGAATATTGTATAAGTATCTGATGTGAAACCATTTTTGCATCTCCAATTTAAATTCCTCTGTGCCCCCCGCACAATGAATTATTCTAGAGTCACCCCTGCTTATGGATGCTTTGAACAACCTGAATCAATGTGTTTTTCTGAGAGAAGCATAATTAAATATCATCTTTCACATTGTAAAAATATATAACTTTTTAACATTTGGTGATGCATTTATCCCAAATATCCAGCAGCAAGTCGGCATTACCTTCAATATAAACCAGATCAATTATAGTGACATTTTTAATTTCCTAGAAATGAGAGTTGCTGCAGCTTATAGAAGCAGAGACAATTGAATTGCAACTCTTCCAGGGCTGAACTTTTTCCAGTTTATAGCTTAGCAAAACAACAGGAAGAGATGTTGTGATGTAGATTTTTGGAGGAAAAACAGTACTAAAATAAAATGAAAGAAAAAAGGCCCTTGATGCTATCTAATAGCAAGAAAACTGCCTGGGTTCCAGATTTAGATAGGGTTAGCAAAACACTATCCAAGTGACTTGTCATAAAATTCTATAGACAGTTGTGAAGTCAGATACACTGATCCCTCTGTGACCTTAATCTGCAAAATATGAACCCTTTTACAACTTTCAATCTCTTTTCTAATAGTAGAAGATTGCTTCTAATCCTTTCTGCTCTTAGGTCCTAAAATGTATTGCATCTGTTACTCCTATCCCATTTGGTATTGTTCTTGCAAAGAATATTGGAGTCTTGAAATAATTCAATATGAGGATGACAACAGACACTGAGGTGACCATAGACATAATGGAAATGTCACAGCTCTACTTTATCCAAGGTGTGAAGCCACTTTCATTACATACCACAGGTTCCATGACAGGTCAACTACCTGAATACCACCTGTCTAATAATCCTACTTCTTTTCTATATATGGGATTCCCCCTAAATGGGATGCCCCCATCTTTCAAGAATATTTTTAAAACTTAAGGTAACACATTTATATTCACTCAACTGTACTTTTGCCCTTCTTCTCTAAACGATTACAAACATAAGAGCTGTCAATTTGCTCTGGTCCATGGAATCATGGATGCAAGCCAATTAGTTGGCCTCTGCAGATAATTCCATTCCTATCTATTCATTGGTAGATAGAAATAGATATAATGGTATTCCAACCATTAAATTAGCTTTACAAAAGGCTCTCTTCTGAACAGAAGAAATATACCTCTTCCAATAAAAGTGCCTCCAACATTCCCATGGTGGTCATTTATTGTAGACTATGTTGAATATTATTATGCAAATGTGTTTACTCTCCTTGTTTGGAACAAAATTTTCATGGGCTTCGGGCTGCAAAATGTGATGTTTCTTTTATTTTGTGAACTGTGTACGGGAAGCCATTTTGTTTTTTGATATACAAAAAAAGAAATAAGGTTATAATGCAAGGGAAGAAGAAAGATTGAACAAAGTGGATTACGTGACCTGATCCTTAATGAGTCCCAGTAGGACTCTAGTGTTGCAGAGTGTTATTGTGTTTCTGATTTTTGTTACTGCAGTACTTCAGTATAGCAATATTGTATTGCAAAGACACCCCCATTTATTGTGCATACCACTGCACAACTCAGGATAGGAGGCAGCTAGATTTCTACAAGCATTCCCTATACCACACATATCTCATCAGAACCTTTACACTTTTCCCAACACAATGATTACTGGGAGCATAGACAAAAGTGATTCATTTACTTCTATGAGTGCTTTTTAACAAATCAAATCAGAATGCTGAAATTTCAAAATGTTTCAAGTCTAGCACAAGGGTTGATAGGTCTAATATTGGGATTACTTTAATTTATGACAAAGAAAGAAGCTGTTATTAGCAAAGAAACTTGTAAGAATAAAAGCTTTGTGAAACTGATGCCGGATAATACCTATTCGAGTAATGCAGAGTTAACCTCAAAGAAGGCATGCAGCAACAGGTAAGACAAAGGAAGAAGCAACTCAGTCCAGAGAAAGAAGAAGGCATAAGAAATGACCCCGCCTTGATTCTGTTTGGTATAAGAGGGGGGCTTTCGAGATTCTATCAAGCCCTAGAATAAAAATGTAGCATTCCTGAAATCCTAACACCATGTGTTTCATGATCTTATTTCAAAAGGCGGACAATATCTAAGTCAGGGGTGTCAAACTCGCGTCGTCACAGCGGCATCACAAGACATATCGGGACTTTTTCCCCCTTCGCTAAACTGGGCGTGGGTGTGGCCAGCACATGACACATCCGGCCTGCGTGCCGGGAGTTTGACAGACCTGACCTAAGGGAACATCCAAACAAACCAAAGTTTTCAAGTCAAACATCGTGATGAATCCTGAATCATCGGGTAGCTGATAAATTGACTCAACACTGAGAAGCCTAAATAAGTAGAATTCTGTTTTTGTTTTCCAGGGCAGCTTCTCCGATGTCATCCTTCTACATAAAGATTCAGCTGGTGGAAAATAGACCAAACCTTTATAATTCCAGCAGGGCCATTAGGAATGTGGGTTTGGTTCCTAGGTGATTCAGTTTGCCAAGTAGAAAAGTTAGGATTTTGTCGATGGAGCATTATCCTCAATTGGACAAAGCAACAGTCAGTCTCCCCAAAGGGGCTGGCTTCCACTTATTCTTCACATGCTATAAAATTGAGGATAAGTGCTCATTAACACAGAAAGAAGAAAGGAGAAAGATCAGACAGGGCCTTGCCTATGAACATCCAAATAAGAAGCCCAGATTTCTGTCTTTAATCATGCTCTCTGCAATGAAAAAAAAATCCCCCAAGCATTTATTCAAAGAAGTAATAAGTTTAACCAATTTAACTACTTTCTCATTAAAAACCTTATCCATGTTCAAAACTGCATGGCTACAAAGTTACTTCTTGTGTTTCAGAACCTATCGTTTGTATTGCTGGCTTTGTTTGGGAAGATCCAAAGTAATTTCCTTTCTATTTTCCTGAAGCTGAAATGAAAAGTTTTGGATAGAAGGACTCAGAACTCCCTAATTAACCAGAGCTGAGGAAGTTCAGCCTGAGCAATAACAGCCTGTTGTAATTGTCCATCTCAGGTCAGCCAGGGAAGTTTTGAATTATCCTTTCTGATTTGTAACAAGCATCTTTTAGAAAACTGTGTTGTTTGGTGCATCCTTTCCTTGCAGCTCAAAATCCAGAATTAGGGTCAAAAAGTAGAGAGGGAAGTTAGATTGTACGCATGTAGAAGAAAAGTTACTTGTTTGCCAGGATATCTGTTCTGTCTTGGTCAACTAAGCAGCATAATCACTGGTCATTCAAGGCTCTTTGATCGTTATGAATTGGACCATGTGATGGACTCATGGGTACAGGGGATGGATCTCTGAATTCTCTTTTGGGAAGGGAAAACCCAGAACTCTCAGATTCAGGTTTTCCCAGATGTGCCAATATGACAACTCTAATAAAAAGGAACATTGAAGAACTGTCTGTCTCGGAGTTTATTGCATTGGAGTTGGCTAGTAGGAACCCTGACAGAATAAACTGGTGGGAGAGAAGAAAAAGAGAGCAAAGGAAACTGTTGAAAGTAAAAATCCCTCTTTAACCTTTTCTTTGAAAAATATCTTTAAAATGTATTTTTATTTAATCTTTAGCAGGCTACTGTGTGTTTAGGACAACTCACTGTGGTCAGGTCGGTGCGGACAGGTGGGCAGAGCTGGGTGGTTGCGAATGGATCAGTGCAGAACAAGCTGCCCCAGACAGTTATATGTTAGGACAACTCAGCGCCCCACCAGCTCCTCCTCTACCCAAACTGCAGGCAGCCAAGTGCAGAGCTGGGTGCCATTTTGTCCCATCCCAGTGCCACAACTCAAAAGAAGAGAAATCTATGAAAGTTTATGGGGCTTGAGCCGACATGGAACATCTAGATGGCTGGGGAGATAGCTCCACTCAACGCAACCCATCAGGAAGCAGGCCGGCAGGTGAGGTAAGGTGGGCTAGGTCAGAGGAGGAGGAGGAGAAGGTAGAGCATGATGGGGCCAGTGGGTCAACCACTGCTGGGCTCTGGTATGCGCTCCAGGAGCTTTTTGTGGATTTCTCTCTCTTTGGGGCTGCAGTGCTGGGATGGAATGAAATGGCACTTGCATCTGCGCTTGGCTGCCAGTAGTTCAGGAAGGGGCAGCTGGTGGGGCAGCAAGTTGTCTCCATGTCCAGTCGATCAGGGCAATTTTTTCCATGCCAACCCATCTGTGCCCACCCAGCTATGCTGACCCTTCAGCACTGACCCATTTGTGCTGATCTGGGCATGCCAAATCCTCCATGCCAAATCCTCCACACTGACCCATCCATGCCCACCCATCCACACTGATCTGGCCACTGTGAGTCATCCCATTGCAGGCTATCCAGCCTACTGGACCTAGACAGCAAACATTTCGAAGACCAGAAGTTGGCAACAAAGAGTAATAAAATATTCCGTATCTGCTGTAATCACATTTGTTTTAATCATGGTTTTAATGAGCAAGCTATCAGTAGGATTCATACCTCATTAAGCCATTGTTTTCTTAACCGTAGTTTAACCCATAATTGACTGTACTCACCTATCATAATGAGTTATAAAGCATGGCTACAATGCTTAATTTTAAAGACTAGATTCACACACTGTACTAAGTTATAAACAACAAAACTACAGTTAAGTATTAAGTTGGTTGCCTGGTACATTTTCTTTTTTGGGTGCCTGTGCCAGTGTTGATTCCTGGCAACTGACTGGACAACTCCCTGCAGTTTTTTTAGCAACATTTAGGAAGTGATTTTTTTAGCAACGTTTAGTCGTTCCAGGACTAAGAGAAAGGGACTGGCTTTCCAGATCTCCCAGTTTCTAGACTGGTGTCTTAACCATTACATCTACTAAATCATAAACCAAGCCTTTCATGCTTAGATTCCCATAGCCAAGATACCAAAACCCAGATACCCAATAAATGGCAGCAAAGAATCGGAAAATTCATTCGTGCAGAATGGTATAGGGTCTCCTGCTTGTGCAAGGGGTTGGACTAGAAGACTTCTCAGGTCCCTTCCAACTCTGCTATTCTGTTACTCTGTTAAATCTATTGCTGCCATATCTTTCTGGATTTTTTCAGCCCTAATATGGTAAATTTAAAATGCTATACAGGTAGTCCTCGATTTACAACAGTTCATTTAATGACCATTCAAAGTTACAACAGAACTGAAAAAAGTGACTTATGATCATTTTTCACACATATGACAGTTGCAGCATTCCCATGGTCGCATAGTCAAAATTCAGATACTTGGCAAGTGACTCATATTTATGACGGCTGAGGTGGCCTGAGTTCATGTGATCACCTTGTGCAACTTTCTGACAAGCAAAGTTAATGGGGAAGACAGGCTCATTCAACAACCATGTTATTAACAACTACTGTGATTCACTTAACAACTGTGGCAAGAAGGGTCATGAAATGGGGCAAAACTCACTTAACAAATGTCTCACTTAACAACCAAAATTGTTGGGCTCAATTGTGGTTGTAAGTTGAGGACTGTTTATAATAACTTGGATCACACATCCCATTAAGCCAAACTCAAATAAATTGCATTATGGCTTAGCAGTAGCAGCTCTTCAATGGGTGACCTTTTACAGGGAAAAGAAAAATTTAAAAAATCTGTCCACTTTCTCCACATCACTGAATCATTTTATAAAAAGTAATTGTGTACCTTCATTAGTTATAGGTTGCGTAAATAAAAAAAAAGTATTAAGTCGTTAACTTTCTTGTGGAGAAGATGGTCTAGTTCCTCGATAATTTTAACTGCTTTTTTTTTTCCCCTGCAACTCTATTAATCCATTTTCAGGGTAGAATGACCATATCTATTAGACTGGACATTCCCAAGGCAGCAGTTCCATTTAAGCTTGCAACATTGTTTTTCACTCAGTCCCTTCCTGAATAATCTTTTGCATGCAACATCACTGGATATAGTTAACATTTTTATTAGAGCAAGGACTCTTGAATGGAGCTGGTCATTCAATGGTGGTGTTGCATTTGTCGGTTGGGAGATTGCAAGAATCAAGAAAGTTATTAAAAAGCACACACAGGAAGATTCAGTGCTAAAAGGTTAAAGCTTCATTTGACAGATAGTGAGCATGAGGAAATGGAAAGTAAATGGGTTGCTGAAATGTTTTATATTCATACTCATCACAGGCAAGGGGAGTCGCCATTTTAATGAACAGAGATGTATCATCTCACTTATAGAGCTTTCTAACTGATGATAAAGAACCATGCATTAAGACCTGCAGGATTAAACAGTCTGCAGATACAGATTATCTATTGTCATGCACCAAATGAGAACAAATTGCCCTTAAAAGTCATTCTTACATGGATAAATCAGCAAAACTGCTGAAGAATATTTGGCAAGAGCAAGAGGGGAGGAGAAATCCGGGTGTGTCTTTTAACTTCTTACTTAAAGGGTCAATCAGAATAGCAACCTGCACAGACAATTTACCATGGACATGTAGATTCATATTTATTCTGTCTTTCTGGATATTTGTAGAGTTACATTTTTTTATTAATAATCTTCATCATTTTAATGAGTATAATCCTAGCTGGGGAAAGGGTATATTGATTTTGTTTTAGAGCAAACAACAATTGGAGAAAGCCCATTGTGCTTTCATGCACCTTTTTAACTGCCCTCTAGTCCTGAGTTCAAATTTTCTAACGTCATTGGTATTGTGCCACCTCAAGGAAGAACACAAACATATCCATGGTGAGTATTTCAGGTCAGAAGATAATTGCATATCAATATAATAGATAGCTGACAGCTATTTGCAAAAATGGTACCACTGCTACCTACCATAAGACAAAGAGCATTAAATTTGCTTGGGCTCCGATGTGAGAAATCCACTAGAGGGCAAAGGGACATCTGGAGTCAGCCTTGCCAGAGGGGCAAATAGGTAATATTTTCATCCCAAAACTTTTATTCTTCTAAGATATCTCTTGCATGATATAATTCTGCCATTGTCAGCCTAGTGCCTTACAAAATTGTGAACACTTCTAGTCCCCAAAATCCCAGCCAGCAGGTAACAATATAACTTGAGGGCATAAAGTTGGAAAGTCAAGATTAGAGCACTGAACTATAGCACTGGACTAAGAACAACAACTCAGTCAGAAAGTTTAGTAGATGACGGATAACTTGTGCAGATAAATGGAGGAAAAAGATAAATCATGAACCATGAGCAGTTTGAGGGAAGGTCAGCAGATGAACCTATGAAAAATCTAGACAGTGGCCAACAGATGTTTGGAAAAGTATACAAATGTAAAAGGTAAGAAACAGATGTATGATTTGTGGCGTCATTGTGAGAAAATAAAAGGGTGAAAAAAGACTACAAAGAGCCATGGTGACACAGTGGTCAAATCTCAACGGCTCAAGGTTGACTCAGCCTTCCTTCCTTCTGAGGTCAGTAAAATGAGAACCCAGATTGTTGGGGCAATATGCTGACTCTGTAAACTGCTTAGAGAGGGCTATAAAGCAGTATATAAGTCTAAGTGCTATTGCTATAATGCTATTGCTATTTTTTTTGCCCTAGCATTTACCCACAATGTACGGTCCACATTTTTTTTAGATCAACCAAATGTTGATCTATTAATTAAGATAGGAACTAACCAACCAGTTTGTCATCTTAGCCTGATGTCATGGGCTGGGAGAGAGTTACTGTCCAAAAATCACCCAGCTGGTTTTCATTCCTAAGGCAGGACAAGAACTCACAGTCTCCTGGTTTCCAGCATGTTAACTTTAACCTCTAGACCAAACTGGCTCTGTAGCTAGAAATGCCTACACGTTTATGATTTTATGGCTCATACAGGTGATTTTAGAAACAACCCAGAATAAATCTATACCCACATGACATTTAAAAATGTAGAAAACAAGTCCCTGCTTCCTACTGGTACTTTCCATATTCCGATCTTTCACATTCCATTGCTTAGGAGCTCCTTCAAGCTCCCTTAAAATGAGCTCAATTATCTCATATTAATCAGTCCTAATTTTTCACATTATGTCACAATGAAGGTTTTGGAAGAAAACAAATACCATGTTCAGATTTGTTCATTACAGGCAATAAAGATGAAGCATTTTCAAAGGTTGAACTGCTAAACCCAAATTAGAAGGAAACAATCAGTTTCCAAATGGCACATCCAAAACAAACAGTGTATACATGTTGTCATTACTGCCAGCTACTATTTCATAGCATGTCTAGGTAAGGCAGCAATGTCACTGTGTCTGTCTTCTTTGATGCTATTGTGTGATTTTAAAACTAGATCATAATTCTTTAATACTGATGTCCACTCTGTAATTATCTGATTAACCCAATAGAGTGGTCAGTTCAAATCAAAAACAAAAGCATTCAGAGGTTGGTCATATAAGAATGGCATTGTGAGCATGATAAATGCTCCTGCAATATTAAATTTCAATATTGTCAACTAGAATAGAAATAGAATGTATATCAGACCATTTATCCATCAAACATGTGAAAATGAATGTCCGTATATTCCTGTACACAAATATATAGAGAATTCAGGTTAATGTATAAACAAGGATCAATGTATAAACAAATCATGCCAGAACTGAACCTCAGATCATTTGCACATAATGTAAACATATGTTGTATTCTGTTGTGTTTTGACAAGTCATAGGCATCTTCCGGTACTCTATAAATAATATCTTTCAAAACCATCCTATTACTTACTATGTAACACTGTCCTTGAAGGTGTTTTATCCCATCTCATTATCTCAGGTACTATCATCAACCTTGTCTTCCTCCATTCACCTTATCCAACATTATCATCATTTCTATAGATGTATTAGCCTGCATGATGTGTTCAAATATGATTGTTTTTATTTGATAATCCTTCCTTCCAGTGAGCACAAGTTTGATTTCCTCCAGTCCTGAACAGTTGGCCCTTTGGATTGTCTAAAGAATGTGAAGCCATTTCTTCCATCATCATAATTCAAATTAGTCACTCTTTTTCCTCTCACTTTTGTCCAAAATCCACCACACATATTCATATATCATAAGAGAGAGAAATCAGTAAGTGGACCACGCTTATGTTTGTCCTAACTGGAATGTCACCATCCTTTGAGTTTATGTAAGTCAGAAATGCCTTTTTGCCCATCAATAGTCTTTTCTGACTCTCTATTGCACTCCTACTATCTTTATCAATTCTGAAGCATAGAAAACTGAATCTGTCAACCACATCTGCCATCTCAATGTTTATCTTAAATTCCTTTAGTTTTCCAGTAGTCATGATCTTTGTTTTCTTGATGTTCAAGGAAAGTCCAACCTTTTCACTCTCCTGCTTTTCTTTTAGAATGATCATTCTTAGGTCAACACCATAATCAAATAGATTATATCTTATGTAGCAACAAATGGAAAAGTTCTCTGCTGACCTGAAAAACACTGCCAAACAAGAGCCATCATTTCGGTTACTGAAAAAATGTGTTAGCAAAAAAAGATTGTTTCCTGAAGGTTATCAGCCATTGTCTGTAGGTTCTTGCTGCATACTTTGCAAGGTTCTTCTCCAACTTCTGCATTCAAGTTGCCAATGATTATTAGAATGTCTTTGGTGTTTGGTCCATCACTTGTTATAATCTCCTGTAGAATTCATCAACTTCTTTTTTTGCATCCATCATTGGTACATTCCCTGAGTAATCATGAAATTTACACAAGATTGAATCCTTATGGAGAGTGTATACATGCATTAATATATTTTGAAACAATCATTACCATTTTATTCTATGAGTTTCATTTCCAGAATAGAATATTTTAAATTCATCTGACTGGAAATAGTCTATTTTAGTTCACTTATTTCAAGAATTTCAATCCTAATTTGCAATATTTTCACATTAGCAATATCCAGCATTCCCTGGTTCATGCTGTAGATATTCCATATCCCCACACTAAGTGTCATGCTGTTGCTCCAAGCTGTTTTGGGATTAGGCATACTTCTAAAACCTACCTGATAATTTTTTTGTCAAAAAGTTATCTTCAAATGTGTGTCTCATTTCTCAGCAACATGACATTCTTTCTTATTGAGTTTGTTTTCATAAATATCCTTGGTGCATTTAAAGAACTAGTTTGCCATTGTTTTCTTCGTAATACCACTGCTGATGTTGCTACAACCTTACCTGTGGCTATTTGGTCATAGGCCCAGGAAAAAATATTTCATCTTATACTTCACTTTATTGTCATTGCACCTCATACAAAGAAATTAAATGCCATCTTCAGCGTACATTATGACTATAAAAATAAAACACAAACACACATCCTTCACATTCTATAAAATTGAATTGAAAACCCCTGAAAACCCCTGACAGTAGAATTCAATAGAGTTACTGCCCTGGGATATAAGCAGGGGTGGGCTGCTGTGGATGCATGGGGGTTT
>JANHFL010002943.1:91388-102541 GCA_032468155.1 Oxyrhabdium leporinum | reverse complement strand
GCTGACCTTATTTCCAGCTCTATTGCGTTTCTCTGTCTTGAAATTCACTCAATCAATTCCAACTTTGTGAGATCTTTTTCTTCGCGAGAAGTTGGAATTGACTGAACTTTTTTTTAGGGAAACTTTCATTTTCCTGCACACGATGGCAAGAAGGAGAAAGAAATTCAATGGAGCCCTTCGCTCCAACAAAAAGCGGCGCCAGAAGCCTCCAGCCGTCACCTCTTTGCCAGCGCTAGAAGCCTCCAGCCGCCATTCCCGGCTCCGTTCCAGCTGGCAAAGAGGTGATGGCTGCA
Source organism: Oxyrhabdium leporinum (assembly GCA_032468155.1). NCBI lineage: Eukaryota > Metazoa > Chordata > Lepidosauria > Squamata > Cyclocoridae > Oxyrhabdium > Oxyrhabdium leporinum. The sequence goes on along the minus strand of JANHFL010002943.1, from coordinate 102,248 downwards.
GGCCCTTCATGCCGGCAAAAAGCGGCGCCAGAAGCCTTCAGCCGTCACCTCTTTGCCTTCTTTTTTTCCGACTAACCTTTTGCCTGCATTCAGCAGGCAGTCAGCATCGCCGTCTCTACAGCATCGGTTATGTGACTGGTTGAGCGTGGCCAACTCGACATCACTCACAGCAAGTGCCACCATCCCACCTTGCCGTGAGTGACGTTGAGTTGGCCACGCCAGTCACATGACCCCCACCAAGCCACGCCCATAGAACCGGTGGTGAAAAAAAATAGATTTCACCACTGATCAGGATGGGTGTGGCCTAGGTGGACATGGCCTGCTTGACATCACTCGTCGAGGCTCCGTTTTCGGCCCCGACAGCCTCTGTCAGCAAAAACAGAGCCCAGGGAGGCTATGTGCAGCAGGCTCCATTTTTTGGCCATGACAGTCTCCCCTCGGCTCCATTTTCACTTTCAGAGAGTTTCAGGAGCCCATTGCAGCCAAAAACAGAGCTCGGGAGGGCCGCACACGGTCCTCCCGAGCTCCATTTTCATTGGCAGAGACACCATGGGCCAATCCTTCACTGTTTTCAGGGCAGCCTTGCCAGCCAGATCTAAGCAACCCATGTGCTGGATCCAGCACATGGGCCTTGAGTTTGGCACCCCTACCTTACAGGTATCCATAGGTTAGTGAAGGATGCATATCATGTTATAATGATTGGTGATAATGGAAGATGAGTTTTGGGGAAAATAATTATGCAACGTTCCAAATAAATGGGATCTGGAGAATTTTGTTCTTGATGATGATGACAGAATGGTTGGATGGAAATGAGACAAAAAGGTGCAGAAAAAGTGTTTAGACCTTTTTGAAACTCAAGAATGACTTAGAATGGTCATTATTTGATCTGTTTAGAAAAAGTTCTGTTCAGACATAAGAGTATTACAAAAATTAATATAAATATAAAACCTGATTGGTTGTTTATTATAGTTAAAACAATTAATGAAGGATACACAGGTGATGAGGTATTCTGAATATGGGACAGATCATTTGCAAATGGAAATAACGAAAGTCGACTAGGGAATACCCAGATATGAAATAGAAAGAAATGAAATGACTGCAAGAAGCATGAATTCTGTATCACAAAATAATTTCCCAACAGAATGAATAGAAAGTGGAGGTAAGAAAAGAAGATGTGGAAACTGTTTCAAACAGCATGAAAATAATTATGTTACAGAATGCTACAGAAGTGTGGGGTGTTTCACTAATGTGAAGTATGGAAAAGGATCTTGGAAGAATAATAAAATGAAAAAGATTGTGTCTGAAAATGCATATAAAAGAATTATTTCTGCAAAAAAAATGAGATGAGAGAACGTTATTGCATAAGGAAAAAGATGGCTGCAAAAAAATATAGCTCAAACAAGGAATGGTTAAGATTAAAAGAAGCAAAGAAAATGCATGATGATTTTGACGGGGATAAAATTTGTTTTGAAAAAGAATGAAGAAAGCTAAACATGGTGCCTCCAGCACAGTGAACAGAAGTAAAAATGAAAGTGATGAAATTATTTGGAATGAATCTGAAATGAGGGAATGCTGGGAGGGAATATTTTAGAGATTTATATGGGAATAATAGTAATATGTCAAAGAGTGGAATAGAAAAGTATGTTAGAAATGCAAGCATCCAATAAAAATAATGAAAACAAAGTTATACATGCTATGAAAATATTGAAAAATAGTAAAGCTGAAGTCATAAATGACAGAACTGGAGAAAGATTAAAATATGGGTCAGATTTGCTTGTGAAGTGGTTGTATGACTTATTTAATGTGTGTTCGATGGGTGCATCTGTGCCAAATGATTAGAAGAATGCTGTTAACATTCTCCAATACAAACAGAAGATAGCAAGAGTGAATATAAATTATAAAGGTATTTGTTGTTTAAGTACTATAAGTGATTGTCAGAATTCTGACTGAAAAAGAGATGTGTCCATAAGAACAATTTGGGAGGTAGAATCAGGCTCTATAGTGGCAGAAGCCATATGCTTGTTCTTTCAGCAGGTTGCGAAGAAATATATCAAGGTGAGAACTGTATTGTAGATTTGTAGATTTAGGGAATGCATATGATAAAATGAACTGTCTTGAATTATGGAACACTCTGTGCAAGTAAAGAATTGAAGGTGAGAGGTGTATGTGCTAGAAGAAACATAAAAGAAAGTTGAATGCAGTCGGGATCGAATAATTTAAAAGTGTTTCTTTTTATAGAGATAAAAAGAGATAGAATCAAGAATGAATGTCATAATCTGCACATATACTATGTAAGTTTAGAGTTGGTTTATACTGAAATTTTGAGTATTTTAAACATGCTCTTAACCTGTAGTAAAGACCAACAGCTTTCTTGTCTTCTTGTCTTATCATCTGAGATTAATAAGGAGGAAAAAGTCATTCAGAGTAGTGTGAAGTATAGTTAGATATGCTTGAGACTGAGACATCAAAGGTACCTTGCTATTCTCTTGAGCTGCTTTATCAGAAGTTTGAGTAAATGGAAAAAATGCAAATACTGTTTTGTATTGAATTCCAATCTATTCCCCAGAATCCATGCATGCAACCAATAACAGTCCCAAAGACAGACAAGAGTCTTTCCTCACTTATATTTAACTATGGCACAAGCCTGCGATGCTGGGTTTTTTTTTCTTCTGTGCCATCGTGACATTCCTCTCATCCCAAGGCCATGAATGTGACCGTCCAAAAATCAATCTTAGCTGCACAGATATTAAAATAGTATTTTCCTCCTTATTCTGACATTGCCCAAGAGAGCTTCAAGGTGTGGAAATTCTGTTGGGTTCTATTACTTTTGAAGAAGTCAAGTGAAACGGGCATTTGAGGCAAAGTAGGGATCAGCATCAAGAACAGCAAATTTCATGTCAATATATTTTATTTGTGGATGGTGATTAACATTTCAACTCAGCAGTGAGCAAAGGCCTTAAAGGAAACAATCTGACACCAAAAAATATCCATCTGAGAGTGACTTTTAGGCAAATGGGGAACAGCCTCCAACATCTCCTAGAGTTACCCAGTCATCATTATATAACAATAATGAAGGCAAGATTTCATCAAAATTTCAATGCTGGCAGATGATGTTAGACAATATTACAAGTCACTGAGGACAAATAACCCATGAATTGCTATGGCACATGTAAAGATGCTGGTCTCAATTCCTAGATTTATTTGGAGACAAATTAATGGTTCAGATAAAAATCACAGTACATTTTTCTCATTAATAAAAAATATCTTAGCTATGAATATATTTATTGTCATTCTTTTGACTGCTTGGTAAAATCATATTTTGCTTTGGCCCCGCTGCATACAAAAAGTTTCTAAAGGTTGCGTATAAGTTATCAAAAATCTTAAAAGTTCAAACGTGGCAAAAAAAGAAGAATCGCCAAAGACATAAAATGATCCTTATAGCCAAAGATTTCTGCTCTTTATATAATTTATAACAAGATGCTGCTTTTTGTTATGTTACTAGTTTTAGAGACTGAATGTCTAGCTTGATTTTAGACAACCGGCAGAGCACTTTAATCTCCTCTGTAGACCCATGGAGAGGGAATAGGAAGGGGATGACTTCATCAGCAGAAAGCAGCTCTGGCAGCAAGGCAGCATCCCAGCATGGTTTCTGGAAACTATAAGCTTTCAAATAGCTTGTTCCACTGAAGAGATGTGAAAAGATTTGAACTGATCTGAAGCTTTCTTTTTCTCCAAAATGTCTCTGATTGAGATCCCAATAATGGCTTTAAATGGGAGGGCAGTTACCAAAATTCAGGATCCACTGGGAAAAATAGCTCCTCAAAGATTCACCTTCACCTTTTTCCACAATGTCCAGCAGTCCCTACATCCACTTTAAAGTTTTGCCTTGTATTTTAACAGTTTCATTTTATAGCCTTTTAGAACTCACAAATGAAGGCGAATATACGTGTCCCGGGATAATGTTGCAGGATCCAGTCTGGGTCGGTCACCAGGAACAGAGGTTTATTCTTCAGAGCTTTCGGACACGTGCTGGAATTCCTCTCTAGCAGTGTGTGCACTTTGGTGTCCTTTTGGAACAGATAACTGTCTGTGGGTAATAGTAAAATAGGCAATATATTTAAATAAAATAAATAATACAGCTTTGACATCTGTCCTGGGTTGCTCCGTAGAGCCTGGCAACCGTTTCAGCACCTAGGGGTTGTTTTTCCAACCACTGTGCTTAAACAAGAATACTGTATGTTGCAACTGCAATACAAGAAGAAAGGAAACGGTTCTTATTTTCCAGTTGTTTTTGCTTGGAGTGGGGGAAACCAATCTTTCTAATGCTGAATCCTGCTATAAAGCAGCTCCCATTTTGAAAGAGAAGGTATTTCATCTACAAAAATAATACATAAACCATCTCGATTACAGGCAATAAAAAGCAGGGGAAACCTCTAAAATATGCAAATGTAAGGAGAAACTGCGGGTGCTGGGAAATCAATCTTATGGTGAAAATTAGCCGTGCCCTGTGTTGCAGGCAAAAGTGCAAAAGGCCACAAATGCATCAGGACAGAGAAAGAAAAGCCTTTTTGTCTTCGTGAGTGGACTGTGGCTCCAGAAGGAGACTTATGCTTGCCATTTGTCTTTCATGGATCAAGAGAGCAGAAGGAAGAGGAGAGGTCACCAAACAAGGCACACCCTGGCACAAAAGTGGTGCAGATGGGAGAAGAAAGCAGGGGCAGAGGCAACTTCACCTGCAACTTCATTGCACAGGCAACTTCACCTGCAAGGTGCCCCCGCATTGCTCCTGATGAGTCTCTGCAACAATTGAAAGGGAGTATTTCAACCAGAAAGCCCTTTCTTTTAAGGGCTGCTTTTGGGGATGAGTTGGGACAGCAGCCTGCAATCTGCTTCCTAAGGCAAAATAATAATGGAGCCAGCCTAAGCCAAGGAAATCGGCTGGAAGCAAAGCAAGTGCATCCCACCAACACAGTTTGGGGTCAGAAAAGCATTGTATAGCTGCCAATTCAAAATTTAAGGCTCTCTACAGTAATACTAACACAATTCTTCACTCCCATCCCCTGACCATTACCTACTGAGGAAATATTATCTGATCTATGAATTGCATTCTAAGCACAATTGACAAAGTTGCCTGAATTCTAGATACATCTTTCTGTGGGCTTTTTTTTTTAACTTTCTTCATATTTTATTTTATATTTGGGTGGATTCTTTATGTTTTAGGAACTGTCATTCATAAATGACCAGCTTAATGAATAGAACAGGGAACCAGTTAAAAACTCAAAAATCTGCATGGAGACAATATGGACTTTTTTTCTGGAATGCTGGTTGGCTGATGATATAAGAGACAGCTGAAATAATGGACCCTAAAAAATGACAAGCCAGCTGAGAGCAACTACATGCAACAAAAATGTCCATTTTGAGAGCTGTGCAACAAAAGATATAAGATTCCATCTGCAACCACGGAGATGGTGTGCATCAATCCATTTTCTCTATATTGTTTCACTTTCATTTTGGACTAAGTATTCAAAGCATGATCATCTCTGAATTAATGGGGATAAGAAGGAATAGTTAATTCATATTCCACATTTTGTATGCTTCTCTGTATATGAATCATTTGAGGGTGAAGGTTCATTCTCCGAGCTTGTAGGTTGATTTCTGAATGTTTCATTACCAAGCTACAGTAGATAACATCTTCAGTGGAGTTTAGGAGATGTCAGTGTTCTTCTGTTTATAAAGGCTTCAGGTGTGGGTGTGTCAAGTGAGGGTCTTGTGATGGGTCAGGTGATAAGGAAATTACACCTGGTCAGGGTTATTGGGAGGTGAACCACTGTTGGGGGGAGGGGTTGTTTGAGGGCCAGTGCTGTCTCTGGTTGGCTGTGCAGTTCATTTGAATTCTGAGGGGTTCGTAGGCTAGTTGTTGGTCTGTTGATGAAATTGTGGAATGCCAGGCTTCGATGAGCTCACAAGCATGGCGGATGGTAGTGTGGCCAATGATTTTTGTGTTGTTCCAATCGAACTGGTGCTGTTTGGTGTCAGTGTGGGTAGAGATTAATGTATGATTTGTCTAGTAATAAAATACTATTATGTCATATCTGGATGTTGTTCAGATACTATGATATTTTGTTTGCCCCAATATGCAACTCTCATTGACTCCTTCTGGACATAGGTAGAGCTTGTCTTTTCATCACTTCTCCATTTTAAATGACAGGTCCTTATCCAAATTGCCTTTATCTTCTAAGAAACAGCAAATTATGTCACACCCAAAGGTCTGTGTATATATCTTTTCTAACTGTATACAAATCAGAAGTTATATTTCCTTTATAGTAGCATTATATTTGAAATTATACGATATCCTCCAGTTTAATGACAAAACAGCCAAAAGTTCACTTTGCAGAAAAATCCAAGATGAGACTTGCAAATTGTTGGTGTTAATTAATGTAATTACTTAGAATAAAGGTCTTGCTGCAACCCTTGCCTTAATCTCTTCAATCACTTGCGTGTTAATAACTGAAACCTTCAGCAAGAGTGATCTGTTCCTTTCTTGGCAGCCAGCTGCAGGTAGAGAAAAAGTGCAATGCAATAGAGAGGAAAAAATGGAGGGTGTCAGAAGAGCATGTTCAGCTATTTCCTGCTACAGGCAGAAAAACCTTTAACTATATAACTTTCAAAAATATGTAAAAAAATATTTTACTGACCCTTCTTTAAATTTGTTTCAGCCCACTCTTGGCACTGAACCATGGCATGTAGCTTCCAACCAACTATACACAATTGAGGATGGCCCTCAAAAGCACTGAGATTGGTTATCTCTGGTGTTGCAGTGTCAAGATTAGATAGTAGAGTCAATTGAAAAGATTGAAACACATAAATGCCACATAATATGAACCTATCACAAAGTTAGAGTAAATTGGCAACAAAAGTCATAATTAATTGGGTTTTCAAAGACATTAGACAAATCAAAGCATTACCTGTCACTTTGATCTGGAAGAGGCTCTGAGGCCACACAGCTAGAAAATGTAACAGAATCGATTGTCCCACAGTCATCTAAGAAAACTAGGATGTTTGTATGGGAATGGGTGATCCATACAGCATACTGGAACCAGCCCATATAGGCTGAAATGTTTCAAGATGCTCTTCAAAATGTTTGAAGATACTAGCCCTAAAGTGTTATCCCTATCCCACAGAAACAATTTAATCTTATATGTCGCAATATACTAAGGAAGGAGGCAAAACAGATGGTGCATACAGTTTGCAATTGTCATCTCTAATATACCAGGCATAAATCATAGAAAAATTAAATCAATTACGTTCCATTGAAATCAACATGATTTAAAGTGTTTAAGTGTGCCTAAGTAGCTTTGACTTCAATGGAGCCAAACCATATCTTATATTCTCTGGATAATATTTCATGCATAGGCTGTGTGGGGGTGGGGCGTATGTGTCTGTCAAAATCAGCACAATGACAGAGCGTTGCAATGCAAGCCCCATCCTTTGACTCCCCTCTGTGGATTCATAGAGTTTTATAGCTTCTTCTTAAATTAGAATACGTACAACATAGCCACAAGTTTCCCAGACTTTGAATTATATAAAGATGAAGCATTGCAAAGGCACAGTACGTCCAAATAACTGCAGGAATTAGAAATAATTGCTTGTCATTGAACTTCAACAATCCTGCTCCAGAAGGAAATGGTTGAAGGGGGGAACATCTGCTGGGGATTCAGTAAGACATTCAGTGTTTCAGTGGCTGAAAAGTCCAGCTTGATACAGCCAACCTCAAACTCAACTCAGCACTATTTTTCATGGGAGATGTGATGCCAATTTGCCGTATCCTGTTTTCTTATATTTCAAATCCACTTTCCAGTTCTATTTGTGCAGCAGGAAACTGCAGCAACTGCAGAACTGTGGCTAGGTTGGTAAATAATGCATACAGCCCTTGCCGCTATGCCGACAGACAAAGACAGGTACTGTATCAAAGAGTAATATTGTATTGCAAATTGCAGCATAAGAGCAGTAATTTAGTGCCCTGCAGGCAATCAGGATTCAGACAGTCCCATTGTCCTGCAATCTGTGCTGACTAGCAAGGTGACTGGAGATATAGCACATTGCTTGACCTTTGGATTGTCTCCAACCTAAGTGAAGCTATAAAAAATTCAGGAGACTATGCCGCCTCCCAGCAAATGGGTGCTAGAATAGATTTTAGTTAGCATACCTGCATGGAGAGGATGAGATAAGGAACATCCAGGCAGTATGCAGTGTGCATTAGATTCATCATCTATCAACATATTGATCTGTTTCTACCCAAAAAAAGCTTATTCTGGTAAGCACAATGAGGTCATAAAAGAACTGATGAAGAATCAGGTTAGCTAGATAGTGGCTGAACCTGGGTTTGGCTAATTTGCATATTTTATTTTGCAGTAGCTGCAGGCTCAAGGGAAAGTAGGGGAGGATTCGTTAGGTCTCTGAGAAAGTGCTAGCGGCGGTATTTTCTCCATTCATTTAAAACTCTGTTTGTATCCGTGAGCAAGGTGGGCTGCAGGATATTAAGAGGCATTGTCAGTTTCCCATTTTCAAGCACGTTTGTCGCTGTTGATCATTCTGGGTCGTAGGCGTCTAGAGCTAGAAAAATGATATCAGGGGAAGTATACAATTTCAGGCTCCCCACTAACTTCTTCATCAGAGGCAGCTGGAAACAGTGAACCAGGCATTCCCACAGAGCTCAGCAAAGGCCTGGAAGGATGTAATTACTCGGCCCTATTTAGAAAATATAAGAGCCATCATGGATCACAGAGAGGTTTGAGTTTATAGAGGCTTCGGTGTGCTGAGACCTCACCTTTCTTTATTCTCCTGTTTTCCTCTATGACTCTCACAAAATACTTAAGGGTTTGGTTCACACAGATTATAGTTGATAACTAGGTAAAGTGAAACCCTGTCTGGACTATATCACTTCAAACTGCAGGTGCAGGATCATGGAGTGTGTTACTTTGTGGTTGACAAAAACTATGTACAAAACTAACATATGATGGTTAAGCTACAGCTTTTTACTCAGATTCTCATTTTTTAATAGTGATGTATGTATCCTATTGTCTAAAATAGTACAGATTATAAAGTTTTGCCTGTTTAGTTGCCATTCATACGAGCTGAAAATATAAAGCATTAATATTAAGAAACAGAATCAACAATACTGAAGTTTTATATAGGATATACAAGAGTTTGGTATCCTTGGAATAACTAGACTAAACTGGTACTTTATCAACTAGGCCTGCACTTGTCACCTCTGCGTGGAAGGGGAAAATTGAATATTAGCCTTCGATTGTAGAGCTTTGAACAGACTTCTCTGTCTGTTAATAGCCCCAAAAGAAAGTTATGATCACTTGTAGAGCAACTCTGGGTAAATCTTCTGATACTCTGAACCTTGCTCTGAGCCTCTTCATACCCAAAATCCAGCCTCTTCTTTTGAACAGACTATAAACGTTATTGCAAATTTATTAAGCTTAGAGAGGCCTGAAACTTTAGACCCTCCGCACATGGCACAAGTGAAGCTGAATGTAATTTTCTCCTGCATTTTTAATGCTGAAGTGACTCAAGTACCCCAAGGGATCCTTACTCTGTTTCTAGCCAAAGAATATTATTTACATTACTCACATTTGTAATTCTCGCAGAAAAGCCATATTGAACAGAACATTCATACATCATTTTAACAGCAGCTTCCTCTCAGTTTCTGTTTCTCATTATGACCATTTGGAGATTGAAAGTCTTTCTGAAGGTGCTGACATAGTTGTTGTGAAAGATCCAGATGTTTCTTCCCAGCAGCTGAAATTAATATTCACCATCCATAAATAAGTTTGAATTACAAACTGAGCCGAAGGCATAATAATTATAAGCCTTTCTTTTCCTTTTTCTTTCCTGAAATGATTACGTCTCATCTTACCCCCAATACACAGAAAGCATCACTGTCACATACCTTTTCAAATGTTTGAGTTCCAGTCCCCATCACAAACTCCAAGGATGAAAGAGACAAAACTTCATCAAAATGAGAGGTGTTGACAAGTGTGATGAACATCAGTCCTGTCTACAGAAACACCTCTTAAGAGAATTGCTCATTTTGTGGAACCAGGCAGCCTCATGGTGGGTGGGTGAATTAATTTAATTCTAATTAATTTTCTAATCTCAAGCTGTTCCTAAAACCTGCACACAGCTGTCAAGGTGGAAGCACGGAAGGGGACATTGAGGCAAATCAGGGACTGCGATCAAGGATTTCTGTATGTTTATCTCACCCAGATAAGCGGGGTTGGGAGAGTCTTGTCCACTTTTGTACCATCTAACCTGGAGGACTTCTGCTGGCATTTTCTGCCATTTCCATAGTCACAGCATCCATTTAATGTTTTCTGTGTGGCCATGGGTGAAACATACTGCAAATGCAAGCATATTTTATATCCAACTCTGCCAAAAAACAAAATAAGAAGCCATTATTGGACTCGTCCCATCATTATCTATGAATAGCGCTAACTGGTTGTAGGTGATTGCAGGTGGTTAATTCAAAATGGCTAATATATTGAGCTGATTACATGTGTATTTATATGGCTTCCCATACAACTTCCGAGGGTTCAGGATCACAGCACCCAACAACTTTTGGCCAGATTATTCAGATTATTTGGCCAGATAGCTCCACGAAGTAGCTTATCTTAATACCCAGTGATTGGATTAGAGTCACCAACTAAACTACAGATTACAGATACAGATTAACAGAGTTGGAAGGGATCTTGTAGGTCATCTAGTCCAACCCCCACCCAAGCAGGAGACCCTACACCATTTCTGACAAATGGTAGTCCAATCTCTTCTTGAAAGCCTCCAGTGATGAAGCTC
>JANHFL010002943.1:80179-91288 GCA_032468155.1 Oxyrhabdium leporinum | reverse complement strand
TCCCCTAATCATCCTGGTTGCTCTTCTCTGCACTCTTTCTAGAGTCTCAACATCTTTTTTATAGTGTAGTGACCAAAACTGGATGCAGTGTTCTAGGTGTGGTCTTACTAAGGCTTTATAGAGTGGTATTAGTACTTCACTTGATCCAGTGGTGGGATTCAATTTTTTTTTACTACCGGTTCTATGGGCGTGTCTTGGTGGTGGGCATGGCTTGGTGGCCATGTGACTGGGTGGGTGTGGTGGCGAGAGGAAAAAGGGGAGATGCACGACTTTCTCTCTGACCCAAGAGAGAAGTTTGTGTGCTGTGCAAGGCATGGTGGTGAGAGCAGCGGCATCAGCCCTTTTAAGTCGCGCGTCTCCCCTTTTTCCTCTTGTCACCGTGCCTCATGTAGCACACAAACTTCTCTCTCAGGGCAGAGAGAAAGTCGCACGTCTCCCCTTTTTCCTCTCGCCATGGTGCCTTGTGCAGCCCACAAACTCTCTGCCCCAAGAGAGAAGTTTGTGTGCTGCACAAGGCGCAGCGGCGAGAGGAAAAAGGGGAGACGCATGACCTTCTTTCTTCCCCAAGAGTGCAGCACACACACTTCTCTCTCGGGGCAGAGAGAAAGTTACACGTCTCCCCTTTTTCCTCTGACCACCTGCATAGCGACTTGCTGCTCTTGCAGGGCCTCACGCAGCACACTTAAACTTCTCTCTCGGGGCAGAGAGAAAGTTGGCAGGAACAACAGGGTGAGGCCGTGGCCTGCAGTCTGGTACGTGCAGATCAACCACCCTTCCCAGTCCTGCTTCCCCGAGGGGGCACCCAGCTGTACTTACCTGCTGCTGAAGTGGCCAAGATGAGCAGGAGGCAGAGGCGGATCTACTGGTAGGCCGAATGAGGTGGTTGGAAGCAGCAGGTCGAGGCGGTCCGTCAGCTGGGCACAGGCCGCAGGGGGAGGCCCAGCGGTCAGACAGAGAACTGATAGGCTGCGCCACCTGGTCAGGAGGCAGGCGCAGGCTGCAGAGTGAGGCCCAGAGGTAGGACAGGGGTAGGGCATGGCCAGCGGCCGGGCATGCACAGGTCGACCACCCTTCCCAGTCCCGCTTCCCCAAGGGGCACTCGGCTGTACTTACCTGCTGCTGAAGTGGCTGAGACAAGCAGGAGGCCTGGCAGTTGGACAGAGAACCAGTAGGCCATGCTGCCAGAGTGGGAGGTGGGTGCAGGCCACTGGGGGAGGCCCAGCGGTTGGACAGAGAATGGTAGGCCGCGCCGCCCAGATGGGAGGCGAGTGCAGGCAGGCCTACAGGGCTGGCTGCAGGGCAAGGCCTGGTGGTCGGATGGGGGTAGGCCACAGCCAGTCAACCACCCTTCCCAGCCCCACTTCCCTGAGGGGGCAGTCCCTGCTGGACCTGAAGGGATGGGTAGAAATAAATGGGATGGGGCAGTCACTCAGATTATCTGGCCTCAGGACATATAGGGCATTAAAATTAAAAACTAGCATCTTAAATTGTACCTGGAAGCAAACTGGTAACCAATGCAGCTCAGAGAACAAAAATATCCTTTCTTCTAGAAACACCTATAAGTGCCCATTCTGCTACATTTTGCACTGGCAGAAGCTTCCAGATACTATTCAGGGACAACCCCATGTAGCACGCATTACAGTAGTTCATTTGAGAGATGGCCAGGGCATGAGTAACTGTGAATAGTGTCACAATCCAGGAATGGGTGCAACTGATGCAAAATACAAAGTTGCACAAAGGCCTTCCTGGCCATGACTGTTCCTTGAGCAAGAATCATGTCTAGAAGGACCCACAGATTGCATACTGGGTCTCTTTGGGGAAATGCTACCCCATACCAAAGAAGGTAAAGTCCCAGAATCAGAAGGTTCTTGTCATCTGAAAATGATCAGATCCACGTAGAATCCAAGGTAACTACTTTATTGTATTCTGCATATAATACAAGAATCTCTTCAGTCTGCTTGCCTTCCCTTGGGAACAGATAGGTAAGGTTCCATGGAACTTAAGAAGCGTTAGTCCTGGATCTCTTGCATCTGCAGAACAATTCAAGGCTGAATCCCTGCTTGATTCCTTCCTCCCTGCCTGGCTAGGCATTTCCCAACAGCCCTAAAACCAAAAGCCACACAGTTTTGCTAGCTTTCAGCTGAAGCCAATTGTTCCCCATCCAGAATCTCATAGCCTCCAGGTATTGGAGCAGAATATCATCAGCATCACTTAGTTCACCAGGAGTGATGAAGTACACTTGAAGTAGCATCAGCATATTGATGATTCCTCATCTCATGTGACAGATGAGCTCCTCCAGCTGTTTCATGTAGATGTTAAAGAGGGGTGGAGAGAGCATTAAACCTTATGATCTCACACATAGTAAGGGCCAAGGGTGGGACCTCTCACTCCCAATCAACATTGACTGGTATTAGCCCCATAGGAAGAAAGTGAACCAGCAAATACAGTGCCACCCACTCCTAATCCACAAAGCCAATCCACTATGGTTAATGATACTGAAAGCCAAGAATAGGAATAGCTGTACTAGTCCCATCCTGCTCCCACCAGAGATCATCCAAAAACATGAGCAATGTTGCTTCTGTCCCATGTTTAGGCCTAAATCCTGACTGAAAGGGTCCAAATAATTCACTTCCTCCAGAATTCATTGAAGCTACTGTATGACCACCTTCTTTCAACTTTCCCTAAAGAGGGGGAGGTTGAATACTGGTTGAAAGTTGTCCAGTATGCTGGGATCAAGCAATGGCTTCTCTAGGAGCAAGGGTCAGACCAATGCCTTCTTAAGAGGTAAAGGGACTACTCCCTCTTTCAAGAATGAATTCACTGCCACAGTAACCTACCTCTATATCACCCCTAGGGTATCATTGGCTAACCAGGAAGGGCCTGGATCTAAAGAGCAGGGGGCTATGCTCACAGTCATAAGGATCCTTTCCATTTCCTCAGGTTCAATAGGTTCAAACTGTTCCCATATAACTGGATAAGACCATGAGAGACCATAGGATTTGCTCCAACGGGTGCTCTGAAAATTCTTCCATATGGCCTTGTAAGGAAATCTCCCAGTTCCATACCCATGCTCAAAATGGCTCAGATCACTTGGAACAATGGGCAACAATCCATTGATGCAGTAAGCCATAGAAAATGCTGTCGCTTCACCACCCTAACTGCCACAAAGCAGCCCTTAATAGCAGCTCTTACCTGTGTTCAATCAAACTCATCACTTATTGACTTCCAGCAGCACTCTAGACATCTCTTCCCAGTTTCAGCTTCCTCAGCTCTTCTGTAAATCATGGAGAGTGCCAGGATGCACAGGAGTGCAATCTGATCCAAGGCCACAGCCACCCTCTTGTTCCAACTGATGACTAAAGGCCTTTGCTGGACCATGCAGCAGACTATCAGGAACAACCCCAAGTTGCCTCTGGAACCCTTGCAGCTCCATCAGTTCTGGAGGGTGGACCGATTAACAATAGGTTATTAGATGTAGCACACAATTGCTTCTATTCCACCTTGAAGGAATACCAGATACTCCCGCTTTTTTCAGTCTCAGCCTGTCAAGAAGAGGACAATGCTAACATGTACCAGTATGCTTTTTACTAGCGACAGTACAGAAACTCCATCACCACCGAATCAATACTGGCTTTTCTAAGGCAGCAATTTGTTGCTACAGAACTGATGGATGGTTTGCCCTATTAAAAACCATGACCTAAACAAGAGTAGCATCTGAAGTGAAGCTCCTTCTTTGTGTATATGCTTTAAAATAATTGTTGCAGTCCCAGTTTGGTTTTAACATAGAACCTAGTGAATTTCCCAAAAATAACTGGACAGAAATAATGCTCCTAGTTCTCATAATTTATTAAACAGACAGCGGCAGTAAAAAAGAAAAAGGGGGGAACCTCTGCACCTACTCTAGATCCAATCCAACTTGAACCCCTTAAAAATACTACTCTTTAATGGGATTCTTAAACAAGCATGGAAAGAATCACAACTGCAGGTTGTTTTCAGCCAGACTTGTTCATTCATTCATCTCCTATTCTAAGATTAATATAATGGTCCAAGTCACGATCCTGGTTCCTGATTTTTTATGAATAGGAGGAGAGATTTATGGAAGGAACATTTCGATGCATGGTACAGTACACATAAAGCCAGAAACATGGCACAGCATTATTCATTTAAACAGTGTATTTCAAAAAGTCAGTGTTTCATGAACCTGAATCCAAGAAGCTGTTTGGCAAATTGGTAAGACAAAACAGTTTTATGATTTGCACAAAGTTACACTCTATTGTAAATCTAATATATATGAGAAGCCTTTTAGTGAGTGAACTAATAGGCCTTATGTATTATTGTTATGTTCACTGAGAGGAGCAGACATAAAAGAAAGAGTGAAACAAAACAAATAGTAAAAGAGCAAACAAGATACTATCTTAAATACATCTTTTAATTAGATATGCACGTTTAAGAATATGAATAACACTGTGAAGGGGGGGATTCCTAGGAACATAGAAGCAAGAAGGATGAATTGTTTAATATTTTTTTCAACAGCTTGGCTTGGATCTTAAAAATCTTTCAGAACCAGTATTAGCTGGAACATCCATCATCACAGTTAGTGGGCTATTTTTGCTCGATGCAGTCTCAGAGTGATTTTTCTTAGGAACACAAGGGAGGAAAGAATGAAGTTTCTTTCTAGTAATATTCACCCTCTCCAGCTGATGTTATCTGCATTAAAAATGCTTTTTACTATGCAAGGATTCGTTAACCATCTCAGCTACTTTGCAATTAACGTCTCTGTTAAACATTGTTTGGATTTTCATTTTTGAACCTTTTGCTAGTTCTAGGAAACAAAAAGAATACTGTGGATACTATGAAGGTGGGGGGGAATGTGGTCTAGACCAGGGGTCTCCAACATTGGCAACTTTAAGCCTTGGCAGACTTCAGCTCCCAGAATTTCCCAGCCAGCTTTGCCAAGGCTTAAAGTTGCGAAGGTTGGAGACCCCTGGTCTAGACTGATATGGAGCAAAAGAAAAAGAAAGTTGATAAGCAGCCTCAAGGTCAACCACTATGCTGGTTTGAGATGAGAACAGCTGCACTGGCAGGCACTTAGTGGAAGCTAGACTGAGGAAGGAAGATGTATAAGTAGTCCTTGTCTTACAATTGGCTGCCATACAGCACAAAGTTATGGCAGACCCCAAAAATGTGACTTAGGACCCGGATCCAAAGTGCCGATGGTCAGGTCTCCTCCTTAGTCAGGTGACCGAACTTAGGGCACACAGCAACATGGCCACATTTACGGCTGTTTGCAGCATCATGTGGTTATGTGATCATGTTTTATGCCAGCTTTGCAAAAACAAAACAAAACCCTGGCACTTACTTCCAGTTTTTGGCAAAACTGTGCCCTGAGCCAAACATTGGTTCGGTTAATGACTGCCACAGTTGCTTAACAACCATTGCAAAAAAAAGGCATAAAATTGGGTCAAACACAGGGAAATCATCAGGACACACGACCATAATGAGCAGGCTCTGTTATGGTCATATGTCAAGGACTATCTGTAATGAGATCTAGGAAATAAAGAAAAAGGATTCAAATGCAAGGCAAAGCACATAAGATTTGTTATAATGTAAAATTCTATGGAATGGAGAGAAAGAAGTATTTGTAGAAGGCATTTGCTGTATAAAGAAAAAAATCCCCAAGGTGCATTTTTAAAAACACCAATAAATGCCTAATAGCGGTGCTCGGTAATGTGTGTATTTACATATTAATGAGATGTTAATCAGAATTATGTTTCAATAGCTTTCCTGGTTATATGAAACCAATAATTTGATTCGCTTTCACTTTGCCAAAACATCCTTCCCTTTTTTTCTTAAGCAATACCATTGCTTTATTTTCATTTCAGGCTACTTTGACCCGTCTGTTATAACAGATGATTAAGTTCTGCCCAAGAACACAAGATGGTTGTATTTTAGTGGCAGCTTGTGTTGTTTTGGATAGATTTCCCAGTATACCCAGAGGTACTTACCTGTCTAGTTTAATTATAAGACCCATAATTTTGAGAGTTTCTAGGCTGCTAGAAATATAAGAAATCTACAGAAAGATGTTGTGAATTTGCTTTTCTTTTAATAAATATTCGATTAAAATTCTGTGTTGCACTGGTTGCAGGGGAGAGATGCATGCAGTGCATATTAAAGGCAAGGAGCCTAAAACACAAATATGAAGAGATTTTTCATTTAAAAAAAAAAGAATTTTAATGCAAACCTGTTTCTTGTAAGGGCTGGCTTGCACATTTATAATGTTTGGAGTTTATTTTCAAGCTCACTTCGTTCTCTTATTGTTTACTCCATTCACTTTGCTGCAATGCTAATAAAATGTAATAGGACTAAAATGACTGTACTCTATAGCTGACTCTATAGTTGTCAGGAGGGTGGGAACCAATCTCACTTCAGCGGGTAAGATGTTCCAGAGGGCAGGAGCCACAGCAGAGAAGGCTCTTCTCCTGGATCTGCCAGCTGAAATTACTGTCTGACAGGATCCACAGTGTGCCGCCTCTGGCAGCACAGCTGGGCAGGCCAGTCCCATTGGGGTGAGATGGCTCCTCAAGTAGCCTGACCCGTGCCAGGCAAGGCTTAAAGGTGATGACCAACACCTTGATTTGCCCTCGGAAGCAAATCAGCAACCAGTGCAGCTAAAGAAGCAGTAGCGTAACATGGTCCACTCCGGGGACCCTAAGAACTGCCCCGCCATGCACTCTGCACCAGCTATAGCTTCCAAATGCTCTTCAAGGGTAGCCCCATGTAGGTGCATTGCAATAATCCAACTGTGAGATGACTAGGGCCTGAGTGAACAAGCATATAAATATCAAATATAGCTCTGCGTGTGTGTGAAATGTATTCATAGTAGAGAGAATCCTAGATCCACTTACTACTTGATGCAGGAATCCAAAATAGCCTGCAAGAGAGCACGCATTATCTTTCTGGGTACTTAGTTCCATCATCAAATTGCTGTTGTAGAATTTTCTTTCCTAATATTCAGGTTGATATCCGCCTTCCTTTAACGTCAGTCTATTATTTTATGTCCTTTTGCATGACAGCTTTTTAAATATTTAAAGAATTTTATCGTATTACTCCTCAATCTTCTCCTCTAAACCTAAACAATTTAAGTACCTCCAGTCTAGTTTCTGGTCTCCTGATCATCTTGTTACCCTTTCTCTTGTACATGAGCTTGAGTTCTTCTTAAAATATAATGTCCAGAATTATACTCAGTAAAGAAATTTGACTAATACAAAACAAAAATTAAATTTCTGTCTATGTTCCGTCAGACACTTCAAATATATATCTATAGAACACCTTTGTTCTGTACTGATCAGTTTTTGAAAAATGAGTTTTCTATATTAGAGGATTATCATGCATACATCAAATGCCTTCATTTAAAAAAAATATTTTTTGTTGATCATTCCTTAAGTTATTTCTTTTTGTTTGTGACATCACAACATCTTCACACAAGTTATGTGATTTTCATACTTCAGACATCATGACGCAACTGACATAAATTTCATAATTGCATAATTTGCCCAATGACAACTTGATGCATATGTCATCATTTCAATATCAGTGTAGTAGTTATGGTAAATACCTATAATGTCACACCTTGTTCTGCTGAAATTTCAACCTAGCCTTGCTAGCTAGACTTTGAATTAGGTAGACTCAAGTGTGTTAATTGCAAGAATGAGTGGAAGCTCAGAAAGTAAACAATAGAAGTTGTAAATTTGCATTTGTTTCTACAGCTCTGAGTCTTTGGATAAAAGGAACAAATAACGCCGGAGGTTCATAAGGACTCCTTTTACAAATACTTAGCATGACCCTCAATGTTACTAATGTACAAAGTGTCTCACTTTCCCATTGCAGTAATGAAAGAAAACACCACTTGGTACCACTGAATCACCTGCAAGGTATGTAAACCCAGCTGACATGAGCTGTTTTCTTCTCTTCTCTAAAAGGAACGGAGAGCACTGTGGGCATTTTCACACAAGAAACTATGTTAGTTTGAAAACAGTTACTGATCTTTGCTATCTCCCAACATTGTTTGTATTGGAAAGCTGGGCTGATTTATTTTTTAGGAGCTGCAGCTCATGTCAAGCAATAACCAAATCTATTTTTGTTGTTGTTTGAGATGCTCTGTGGACCCCTTTCAAAATGCCGTGAAGTATATGGGAAGCAAAAACACTGGCAGTGGTTGGAAGTGTTTGCTATCTTTGGAAAAACATCAGACTTTTCAACATCTCCAATTTCCGGAAAAACAAAATGCAGTCATTTTCTACTTCTAGCTCATAGATGCCCAACCTTTTGGCTTACCTGGGCTACATTGATTGAAAAGGAACGGTCTTGGGCCACATAATATAGTAAACTATATTATAAAACATAATATAGTTTTATAATATAAAATCACATAAACATGTTAAAAATTTACGATATTACAGGGTCTCATTACGAGCTGTCCAGTGCCGTATGCAGCTCATGGCCCATGGGTGGGACCCCCATGACTAGATGGTTTCAAGAATAGAATTCAATGATAATTTAAACAAAACACGTCAGAAAAAACAAAACCCAAACTCTAATATTTACAAACCGTTTTAATAAGGGGAGAGACAGGAACCTGCATCATTAATTGTTGCTAGGGGTTGTGAACTTAGATAAAAGTAAGTTTTTCTTCTACATTTGCATAAAAAATTAGCTTGGCTGCTTTATAGGAATGAAGATACAGCACCAACCATTTTGAGATTGAAAAACTGTTATGAGTATTACAGCAATAAGACAGAATAAATAGTTTTAAAATTAAAGAAATGGCCTTTAATTCCAAGACCCAGCAACCCCCCTTCAACCATTTCCTTCTGGAGCAGGATTGTTTGATTTGATTGGTTTGAAAGCAAGCCTTAAAGATTTTCTTTCTGAATTAAGTTGTTTTGTCCAAAAGAAGTAACAGAATATGGTATGCATGGAAATAAAACATAGAAAACCAAGGAAACTAGATGGAGGTATCTACTAGATGACAAGATTACTAGATGAGAAGGCACTAGAGACGAAATGTCTTCTATGCATGGTTCTGGAAATGATGACATAGCTGCAAGAAAGCCTGGTCATCGATGGTATTGAAAAAGGGCACATGTAATCAGAAGCACAAACCAAAGAAGATCTGAAATAGTAAAAATGAAAATCAAGTGTTGTGCATTGGATGTTTATGGAATAAGAAAACTTAGGTAGACTGGAATTTAACTATTTTAAATCAAATGTTAACTGATATGCAATTTAAGGAATGAATATATATGAACAAAGGATGACCACACACAAGAATAGATATTTTAAAAAGAACATTGCTAAATATTGCTTCATTACAGCCTGATAAATGCCAAGTGTATGTACTTTCTACAAACACATTGTACGAATTATATAAGAAACTGCACAAAATGTTAGATGCAACATCAAGAAAGGACACAGTATTATAGATGATTGAAATGCAGAAACTGAAACATTAAAGAGTCTGACTCACATTAAGATTTAAACTGAATAAATAATGATGCAGGAGATAATTAACAGAGTTTTATGAAGAGAATTCTTTATTGCCAACACCTGTTTCAAGCAACATAAATGCAGATTCTATATCTGGACATCACTGGATGGACAATTTGGAATAAACCAGAGTATATAACAGGACACAGAGGAGGGAATCATCCAATCTAATCAGCCAGGACATTTACAATGCAGTTGTCAATATGATTAGCAATAGTCAAAGACACACATCAGAAAATTCAAGAAAATAGGTGTGCACACTTCTTATGAAATATCAGAATATAAAATAAGCATCCAAACAGACTCAGTATGCTTAGCTTATAAAAGAAAATCTAAGTAGCTATGGAAAGAAATGAATCTCATCATGAAAAGCGAATTGGAAAAAATATTTTCTGGATTTTAAGGAAAAAATATCCAAGTAACTTGCAGAACAAATCTTCATTAGAATTTGGGCAAAACTCTTGGACAAATATAAGAATATATATTGAGTTGCAAAGATAAGTAAGATTTTATTTTCCTGGGCTCCAAGATCACCGCAGATGGGGACTACAGCCAAGAAATTAAAAGACACTTGCTTCTGGAGAGGAAAGCTATGGCAAATCTAGACAGCATACTAAAAAGCAGAGACATCACCCTGCCAACAAAAGTGTGTATAGTCAAGGCTATGGTTTTCTCAGTTGCAATGTATGGCTGTGAAATTTGGACCATAAGGAAGGCTGAGCACCAAAGAATTGAGGCCTTTGAACTATGGTGCTGGAGAAGACTCCTACGAGTCCCTTGGACTGCAGGGTGATCAAACCAGTCAGCCCTAGAGGAAATCAAACCTGACTGCTCTTTAGAAGGCCAGATCCTGAAGATGAAACTCAAATACTTTGGCCACATAATGAGAAGGAAGGACTCACTAGAGAAGAGCCTAATGCTGGGAACGATTGAGGGTAAAAGAAGAACGGGACAGCAGAGAATGAGGTGGCTGGATGGAGTCACTGAAGCAGTTGGCGTGAGCTTAAATGGATTGCAGGGGATGGTAGAGGACAGGAAGACCCGGAGGAACATTGTCCATGGGTTGCGATGGGTCGGACACGACTTCGTGACTAATAATAACAACAAATGAATTAGAAGAGGGGAAATACTAATTATACTTTCAGAATTGAACAAGATTCGCTCAGTGCAAATGGTCTGCAAACCATCAAAATATCTTTCACATCGTTTTTTTCTAAAGGTGCTTAAACACTTCATTGAAATCAAAGAATATGACTTCCAGATAATTCTACTTAGAAAAGGATATTAATATTTGTGCCTATAAATGTACAATATGTACTTGCAAAGTTTCAACTTAAAGGAAATAAATGCAGACTGTTCTTATCTGAGGAAGTTTATGGCATCTCTTTGCTCAACTCAAAACAATTCAACTTTATTTCATTCTTTTTTCATTTTTCTTTCTTCCCCACTGTCCCCCAATTTCAATTTCCCAGTTTGGCCATGTGTGTATTATGTTAGGGTCCGCTTAAATCCCATAAGAAAGATCAGACTTCAGATGGATATTCTAAAGAAAGATTTTATTCA
>JANHFL010002943.1:35465-75238 GCA_032468155.1 Oxyrhabdium leporinum | reverse complement strand
GGAATTTTTATATGTAAACCGCCCCGAGTCCTTGGAATGGGGCGGTATATAAATTTAATAAAATGAAATGAAATGAATAAGATAGAGGCCATTTGTACTTGAACCAATTCATATTTTGAAAATCAAATCAAGAACATTATATTCTTGTACCATTTGTTCTCATTTCAATTTACACCACTTTCCAGGGAGGTAGTAGATACTATGGTGAGACACTTCAAGATGCAAATATTTGGGGATCGACAGCCTGGCTATGACGGCAAAAGAAATATGTATACTGCGCATCCTCTACCTATTGGAAGGGACAGGGTAAGTCATTTTGGTAATAGCCTTCAGAGTTTAACTTAGTGATTCAATGCCATCTTTCCTAAGAATGTCCAACTGAGCCTCCTTGTTTGCCCTATTCAGATAACGAAGTTATCAAAATAGAAGTTTTAGATTTGAAAGTGACATTGCTAAGGTGCAACTCCCAGCTTTTTCAGAAAGCATATCCAATGCTAAGAGAAACTGAGTGTATATTTGTGACCCCTGGAGGGTCAGTGATATACTGACTTTGTCTTAAAGCAATGCCATATAAAGAATAGCAGTGTTGAGAAATGCCCAAGATAGGCAGGGAGGAGGACTTAAGCAGGGAATTAGCCTTGAATCATTGGGCAGTTGCAAGAGATCCAGGACTGAACCCCCACCCCCACCCCCCCAAAAAAGCTCCATAGAATCTTGCCTATTCGTTCCCAAAGGAGAGCAAGCAATCGGGAGATGCCTGTGTTATATAGGCAGAATATAATAAAATAGCTAGCTTGAAATATGCACGTGTGATTGCTTGCACATGATAAGCAATGATAAAACTGCATCCTTGGTGCTGCTTTGAACCTATTAACTAGCATTCGATATTTGCTGTTTTTTCATGCCCGAATTGCAGTGTCCTGCATTAAATGAAGCATATGGACATGTTTTAAAGTGCACGAGAACTATCCTTGAACTATAACTTATTTTTATTCTAGGGAAGAATGATCTGGGACTTCGATGGGTATCTGCTGTACCCAAATAATAATGAGATTAAACTGAATTCAGTCAAGGATCAGTGGAAAACAAGTTGAGCTCATGAAGAGTTTCAATTTCAACAGATGTTCTGTACAGTTAAGAAAGATCTGCACAGTTAATCCTCACTGTTGTGTTTTCAGGTGGATATGGAGGTCACACTCCCCGGTGAAGGGAAGGACCAGACCTTTAAAGTGTCAGTTCAGTGGGTGTCTGTAGTCAGCCTTCAGCTGCTCCTGGAAGCTTTGGCAGGACATCTGAACGAAGTCCCAGAAGACTCTGTGCAGGCACTAGATGTCATCACACGGCATCTTCCTTCTATGAGGCGAGTATTTTTTACTCATTCTCTCTTGGACTGTAGTTTTCTCAGCAGACGCTGGGTGAATCTTTTATGCATGTTGTGGCCCATTGTAACTCTTGTGGATATTCCTCCTTTCAGAAGTGAGGTGTAATTGCAAGGAATATACAGTATTTCTAAGGGATGTATTCGTTTTAGTTAGTTAGTTAGTTTATTCGATTTATATACCGCCCCTATTCCGTTTTCTGCTCTCGCTAAATGTTTTGCTTTTCTCACCTATCTTTGACTTGGTGGAATATAGGAAAGATATGGAACAGCAGTCACTTTTTAAAATAACATTTGAATAAAGAGTCAAATTAACTTTCTAAATACAGTTTAAATAAATTGTAACTATGTCTCTTTTCAATTACAGTTTAGAATATTCTAACTCTTGCAGCAAAACAATTTCTGTTTTACAACTATCTTTTTTGTTTTGTGCTTTCAAGTCAGTGTTGACTCCTGGTGACTATGTGGACTAGTCCCTTCAGTTTTCTTGACAAGATTTCCGAAATGGTTTGCCATTGCTTTCTTCCTAGCATTGACAATAATTGGCTGCTGATACTTGCCTTCCATGGCAATTAATACATGTTCCAAAATTTGTTGAAGGATTTCTTTAGTCTCCTTGGTCTTCCTTAGTGACTTTTGCTTAGATCCATTGCTTTACTCACACCAGAAATCCTTCTCTGTCTCTGAATTTTAAACTGAAGGGTGGTATCCTATGTTAACATTTTCTGAGTGATAGTTCTAATATCCACTCGATACACATGTGCTTTAACTTGCACTGATGATGATGATTTTGCCAAAAGTGCTGTGACTGAATATCCTGATCCAGAACAAATTGTTCTAACAATGATCCACTTGTCTGATGTTTAATACTTGTAATATTTTGTACACAGTACCTCAAATATTCCTGATTTGTAATTTCTTGACCAATCTGAATAGATTCTCCCATTCCACCAGGTACACTCCAGTGGGGCGTTCCTTTTTCTCTCCCCCTGAAGGATACTATCATCCACTGGGAGGAGGTCGTGAGGTCTGGTTTGGATTCCATCAGTCTGTCAGGCCTGCCATGTGGAACATGATGCTCAATATAGATGGTATGGAAGAAACCTGTTTGCTTAAATTATTCTAAATCTCTCCTGAGATTCTTTTCTCAGTATCCCACCTCCTTTTTTTTTTTTTTAGTATCCGCAACTGCTTTCTACCGTGCTCAGCCTATTATTGAATTCATGTGCGAAGTCCTGGATATTCAGAACATCAATGAACAAACAAAACCCCTTACGGATTCCCAGCGTGTTAAATTTACCAAAGAAATCAGAGGTACTACTTTAAAATAATAAGTTATCATGTATGTTGAATTGTGGTAAACAAAGAACTTGATTTCTGAAAATTTTAGAGTATTTATTTTATTTATTTATTTATTGAATTTATATCGCCACCTATTCGCCCAAGGCGACTCGAGGCGGCTTACAGAATAAAAAACATTTAAAAAGAATAAAACATTTAAAACAATAAAAACTAACAAAAAGAATCAAATTAATAAAGTACAATATAACAAAATCAACCCCGATCTCCCACCCCTGCCTTGACAACAGCAGATCACATGAGCCATTTAATGGGCTCCATCCCATTTTGGGTTCCCCAGGCCCACTGGCAGACCCAGGTCTTCAGCGCCTTCCAAAAGAGTGTTAGGGTGGGGGGCCATTCTAATCTCTGGGGGAATGATGTTCCAGAGAGAGGAAGCCACCATGGAGAAGGCCCTTCTTCTGGGTTCCACCAGGTGTATCTCCCTCAGGGATGGGACCTGCAACATTCCCTGCCTCCCCGCTCTGATGGGTTGGGTAGATGTGACCAGCAAGAGATGGTCCCTCAGATAACCTGGTTCCAAGCCATGAAGGGCTTTAAAGGTGACAACCAGCACCTTGTATTTCACCCGGAAGCAAATAGGCAACCAATGCAGCTCCTGCAGGAGAGGTGATACATGTGGACACTGGGGACTGCACAAAACCATGTGGGCTGCTGCATTTTGCACCAACTGGAGCTTCTGGATGCTCTTCAAGGGCAGCCCCATGTAGAGCACGTTGAAATAGTCAAGACAGGAAGTGACCAGGAGATGAATGACTGTGAGTAGGGACTGTTGGTCCAGGAAAGGGAGTAACTGGTGCAGAACTCACAGTTGCTCAAAGGCCCTCCTGGCCACAACTGCCACCTGCTCTTTGAGCAGGAGTTGTGAGCCCAGCAAAACCCCTAATTACACACAGGGTCTGTTTGGGGTAGTGCCACCCCATCCAAGACCAAAGGTGGCAATTCTCCCTGAGCCAACGAACCCCAAACCCAGAGCCACTCAATCTTCCAAGGGTTTAATTTCAACCCGTTGCTCCCCATCCAGTCCCTAACAGCCTCCAGGCACTGCGAGAGGGAGGACAGAGCAACACTTAACTCACCACGGGCCAAGACATACAGCTGAGTAGCATCAGCATATTGGTGATACCTCAGTCCATGGCGACGGATGATCTCACTTAGCGGCTTCATATAAATGTTGAACAGGAACGGAGAAAATACCAAGCACTGCGGAACCCCATAAAGCAGTGAGTGAGGGCTGAATCTCTCCCCTCCTATCAGCACTGAGAGTGGCCACAGAGGAAGGAAGTGAATCAGGACAGCACAAGGCCTCCCACTCCTATCCCCCGAGCCGCCCAAGGACAATCCCATAGTCAATGGTATCGAAAGCCGCCAAGAGGTCAAGTAAAGCAAGGATGGATGCACGACTCCCATGCCGCTCCCACCAGAAATCATCCAAAAGTGAGACCAATGCTGTTTCTGTCCCAAATCCAGGCCTGAATCCTGACTGGTAGGAGTCAAAATAATCTGTTTCATCCAGAAACCTCTGGAGCTGCCATGCGACCCACCTTCTCAACAACCTTCCCCCAAAAGGGAAGATTGGAGACAGATCGGAAATTATCCAACCGGGTGGAATCCAGCAATGGCTTCTTAAGAAGAGGGTGGACCACAGCCTCCTTAAAGTGCTGGGGCACCGTCCCCTCCTGTAGGGAAGCATCACCGCCAGAGTCCAGGGAAGCTTTCACAAGCCAGGAGGGACATGGGTCTAAAATGCAGATGCTTGCGTGCATACTCCCTAGGATCCTGTCCACTTCCTCGGGAGCAATAGGGTCAAACCGTTCCCAGATAACAGAGCAAGAACCTGCCTCAGGGGCTTCCACCGGACCAGCAACCATGCCGGCATCTAACTGGGAATGAAGCCGCGCAATTTTGTCTTCCAGAAAATCCACAAATTCCTCAGCACGCCCCTTCAGGTGGACCTCAATCTCCTCCTTCCCCAGGAGGAGGCAGCTCACCTTAAAGAGGGTGAATTTTGCCTTCTAAATCATCAGAAAACAATTTTCCTTTCATCCATATATGGCAGGGGTGTCAAACTCGCATCGTCACGACGTCGTGACATATTGGGACTTTTTCCCCCCTTTGCTAAACCAGGTGGGGGTGGGGCTAGCATGTGATGCATCTGGTCCACAGGTCGTGAGTTTGACACCCCTGATATAAGGTGTCCAGATAGGGCTCCTATTCACCTAAATAAACAAGCCCAATTACTCCTTTTCTATTTAGGCATAATTTTCCACCATGTCTGTTACCTTTCTCCGAACCTGTGCCAATTTATTTACAATAATCTGTCCTAAAGTACCCCAAACTGAATGTTTCATTGAAGTTTGTGCTAGCATAGAATAAAGTGGGGCTGCTACTTTTAAAGAAGAAAAGCTATAAAAGTAAATTAATTGGTCCTCAATAATTTTAGAGATTTAAAGTCCTGTCAGTCCAAGCAGAAGCTATTCTGTTCGTAGTTATTCCCTGGCTTTTTATTGTACCAGTAGCATCTTGTAACCTCAGAGTCACTTTCTGGTGTCATTTCTTATATCAGGGCAAGGAAACAGGTGCTGGCTCTGTGGGCTTCCTCTCCACAAAGTATTAACATTAAAGGATGTGACATGATGAAATTGCCCATTATCATTCAGATCTCAGGACAGATGATGGCTTTTGGCAGTAGCAAACATTGAAACGTAGCTGCACCACGATGAAATATTATGTGGGATTGGACTAAAGGCTTTATTCTGCTCTCTGCTTTCCTGATTGTGGGAAAGTTACAGAATTAGTCTTATTTTATTCAGGGGCATTTGGTGATAGTGAAACCAGTCACAGCCATCACAAGTAATGTATTCCTCCTATGGCACCCACTTTAGAAGTCATATGGATTACAAAATTGAGGTTCTATTTCATTCTAATTCTTAAATCACTCTTCATCTCAAGATTTTTTTTAATATATTAGACACTAATTCTAGAATTGTCTGAATTTGTCTGCTTTGTTTCTTGAGCTACACTTCTAAGATCCCTGCTTTTGCTTTTCCAATATAACTTTATCCTGCACTTCGCCCTTAATTCACTTTGTAATCTAGTTTGGCACCATTTTCACTCTGGCTCTTGTTTTATTCTCTAGGGACAAACTGTATTGTGCTTACTGCCTTTCCTAACTATACTAGAGAGCTTATTTGGAACTGGCAAACAAATAGCTAGTGTATATTTATTTCCAGCTACACCAGTGCTGCTGTGTTTTCTGTGCTATAATATGTTTTCTGTGTTGTAATAGAACTGTTGCTAGAGATACTATTTTCAGATGCTTTGTTTTGTTGTCATGCTTTAAACTATGGATTAATTTTATGCTAACAATATAAATCTTGGATTTATTTCATTTTTTTTTGAAATTGAGTTTTTTTACTTACCGGTAGCTATAAGTTTTATAAAAATGAAGCAAAATTAAAATATGTGTAACATCTCACCAACATACAGAAAAATTCCAAGTTGAATGTTTCATGTTGTAAAAGCAGCTAAGAGTTTAAAAGAGAGAGAGCAGGACCGAATTTTTCCTTTAAGAGAATTCCGTTTTCCCATTTCCATGGCTTTGTAAAAACTCTTTTATAGAGTTTAATTGTTACATATAACAAATACTGTAAAAATTCACAAGTCAATTATGTCACTTCCAAATCAGAGAAGGAATCATAAGACTGATTTTTGTTTCAAAATATGTCTGCAGGAAAATTAACATGGCAAAATGCAGGCATGTTCAGAGGAACACTTAAGATGTTCATATGACCATCTTCCAGCAAACAGAAGTAATATAACTAGGTTGTCATCTCATCTGCCTTTATAGAAGCTAACTAGATCTTTGTGGGCCAGAAACCTTTATTTTTTTAAGTATCTGTCTTTCCCACTTCCTTGCAGAGAATCACTGGAAAAAGAAAAAAACATGCTAGAAACCAAGGCCGAAATTTATGGTAAGACATATATGAAGTAAATGTTCATATTATGGTGTTCTTCAGATAGCTTGGATGTCACCCACCAGAATTCCCAGCTGAGAATTGCTGGAGGATACCACGTTTGGGAAGTCATTAAGGTAATTTCCTCTGAAACTAAGAAAAAAATCATTCAAAGTTGTCTGAGATGGAAACAGAGGTTTTTTTAATAGTAGCATTATAAATGTGTTTTAAACAGTTTACAAATTCCTTGATATATTAGAAATCTCACACTTTGTGACAGTGGTCATATATCTGACTGTCTACACTTCTGTGTAGTTAAATTTTCAAAAAAGAACTGCAAGTGAATAAAAACTACAATCCAGAAAGGTGCAGAAGAGGCCATTAAAATGATTTTTTTTACACATTTGGCAGGTTCAAGAGGTCCCTCCATTTAATTTGTAGGTGCAGAGGCAGATAAGGAGGTTTGTCAGCTTATATAGCACAAGTCAGTGAAGAAGCGAGAGAAGACAGCTTGTGGTTTTTGCCTGTTCTAGCAGAAAACAACTGTTATAAGTTGATGTAACTGAAATACCTACGTAACCTCTGATGTTCACTGGCCGTGCTGTGTGTCCCATCATTAAGAGGTGATTCTTGATCTAGGACAGGCCTGTCAAACTGGTAGCCCACAAGCCGGATGTGTCATGCACAGGCCATGCCCACCCTGGCTCTGTAAAGGCAAAAAAAGTCACGTCACGTGACGCGATCGAGTTTGACACCCGTGATTTAGGCTCTTTTCTACAGCATTGCTCCACTTACCAGACTCCCTTGCCAAGAAACTCAAGCTCATTTTAATCTAGATAGAGTGTAATTCTGTTTTATTTGTAATGAGCCATTATAAGTGTTAAAAGTCAAGAGCATCAATGTTGTTTAAAAATGGCTTTATTACATTTTAAATTTGATCGTCTTTCTGTCCAGGGCAATGTACAAAGCAAGTAAAGAATATTTAAATAAATATAAATAAAATGCATGTCTACTAATCTAGAAAATTGACTTCTTGGGACTACTAAAATTGAGACGTGCAGCAATTTCTTTCTCATTTGGATTTCTTTAAAGAGAAAACACTATGTTTTGTGTCCCAGTAGCAGAATTTGGAGATCATCTGTTCTTATTTGTTTACATGCAATACTTGTATACTAGTGAGTCTCCATGGACTTTCAAAGGCTTACAAGAGCGCACACACAATTTATAATCACTAAAAACAAAATGCAAAATCTGTCCCAATATTCCAACAAATGATCACCATTTGTTTAAAAAATCCTCAGTAATATCACTTAAAATTACTTATTAAAACATCTTCATATAGACTCTGTTTTGACTGTGCTTCTAAATATAATCAGGGAGAATGCCATCAGTATCTCTGTGGATAGAGTGTTTCATAGGAATGGAACATAATACTGATAAACACCATGCTCTTGCCCACCCATCTCATGTGGAGGGGAGGGAGAGGGTCCTCAATATCTCAGCCCAGGACAAATATATCTGAAGGCCCTGCAGGTGCTAAGCCAGAAGGATCCACAGGGTTTAAAACCAACACTGAAGCACATTGGAACCATTGTAATGCCCACAGAACCTCAATGCTTCTATATGCAGCACTGAAGGCTGTTATCCAGCAGCATGTGGGACTTGCATTTTGCATCAATTACAGCTTCCAGGTGGCTTTCAAAAGCAGCTCCAGGCAGCATTAAACTGTAGAGGTGATAATAGTCTCCAGATATTGCCTGTCTGCACCTCATGCTCCAGAAAGAACTGGACACCAGCTACAGCAGAGAAAAGACCCTCATCTCCACCTATATATCTGACAAAGTGCTACATGAACAAAATGGGCCAAGCACTTTGCAATACTTCCCAATACTTCTTACAGCTGTCTGAACAGGTGTAAACCCTCCTACTATAGATTTGAAAATGACCAAGCTATTGAAATTAAATGATATTTGATACTTGGATATTAAGTGTTATGATATTCGCAACAGGTGTTTTTTATCTGTCTCATTTATTTGGTTCTTCCTTTTTTTTTTTTTACACTTCTCCAGGGCAGACTTAAAATGCATTTCTGAGTAGTTGTGCAGGACAAATGTAGTTTGACACTTCAATATCTGAAATAATGTGTGCCACCAGATGTACTTGACCTCTTCAGTAGTGAAGTGATTTTAGTTCCATATCAGAAATAACTACCTGTGCTCTAAAAATACAAGTGAAGAGAATTGTTGATTTTAATAAAGTTTTCTACAAGTTAAGGGCATTAACCTATCTTGAGAAAACAGGCTATAGACTATCTTCAGAAGCTAAATTAAGTTCACTGCAAAGAAATCCTGCATTGGGTCTTCTTTATACTAAAGGGAGTACAAAATAGTCTTATCATAGCTTGGCACTCCTTTTGTCCAACAAAGGGAAATGGTTGTTTAGTGATGCCTTTGCGGAGACTGGTTTGTACAGGATACACTTCTATCACCTTTGATTTGTCTAGCATAAACAACTATAAATAGAAGCAGTGATGAGTCTTCCCAATTCTGGATGCCTGCGGTGAGAAGATGCTTGCACTTACGTTAGGTTCTGCATAAAACATTAAAAAGCACAACTAAAGTAGTCTCCTGATAAAATAAGAGCACGACTCTTCCAAAATTGCGTTCCATGTTTTCATTTGTGGAGACTCTGGATACAAAGGAAGTCGTTAGAGTAAAGCTTTTTGGTCAAAGAGGAGCTATCTTTTACAAGTTGCGGCTCCCTAGATGGGTAAATGTAATTTAGTGTATTCTTCATCATTGACATGCTGTGTGGCATTGCTGAGAGCTCTACTTCAGTTGCATTTGGGAGGGCTGTGGGTTCCCAGCTCCTGGCTAAACTAAAACTTTAGTTTGTATCAAGACTATGTCTTAAAATCTCCTGCCCCAGAAAGAAAGGAACACAATATCTTAGGATCAAGAGGTGATTGGAGAGAGTGTTGAGTAATTGGCTGCGACAGCAGCAAGCGGTACAAAGATAAAGTCAATACAGCCTAATTGGGAAGAAACAGAAGTGTCTCAGAACTCCTGGAAAGGAATTCATAGTCAGTAGTTGCTGTGAAGAATCAAAATATCTCCCTCCTTCCAAAGTCTCTCTGTAGCAGGAAATCATCAAAGAACAGCATTAGAGTCCAGAATTCAGTTCAAAGGCATTTGCAGGGAAGAGTGCTAACACAAGGTGTCATCATGCCAGGGATTCTTCTTTCTTTTTTTTGCATTTCAGAAGGACACAGACTAGTTAACATTGCCTACAGCTAGAAAGAATACTTGAAAGGTTAAACCATTTTTTAACTTCTGTGGGTGTATACATACAGGAGCACACAGACTGTATTGGTCAGATGTTTATCTTTGTAAATCAGCAAATTTAATTGTAAAATGCATTGCTAATTGAGCAACAGCTGCATTTTCCCAGTGACCAAGTATTGAAGATTAGGCAAAGAAAAATGAGTGTTTGTCCTGCTTAAAAATTTTTAAAAAGGTCAGAAGCAGCAAATTAGTTTCCAGACCTACCTTTTTGTTTTGTTTTGTTTTGTTTTGCTCCTCCATAGATGCAGCACTGGGCTAGTACTTTTGACAGAGTAAATACTGCCTTAATTCTTGCTTTTCTTTGCTGTATGGAAGGGTCCTAATGGATAATTGTGTTTTCCTACAATGTCTCCTTGGCTATTTAGGTTGCACTGCCACCTGCTGGAATATTGTAAATTTCACTATATTTTTCACGTTCTGTATTTGAAAATCTTTTTCAATAGATAAGATTACATTTTATAATATGAAAGTAGCACCCATACTTGTAAATATCTGTAGTCTCCATGAAAATTCATTAGTGATTAAAAATCTGAATTACAAAATCTGGGGCATTTTGTCTGCCTTGTGTAAGATTTTAGACAACTGCATGGTAATGGTCATTAGCATTTTCTAGGGCTCAATTAACTTTACGTTCAAGATTTTCTAACAGTAGTTCAGCTGCACTTTTTGAAATCTTTTTATACTATTCTTCCAAATATTCATGGTTCTAAGTTCGTCTACAGTACAATTTTCTGATCTTTGTTTTATATCATGCTTCCTTGGATTTCTGTAAATTTCCAAAATAAATATTTAATCTTTCCATGCAGTTGTTTACTTTCTCTGCACTACTTGTTTTATAGGTAACGTTGTCTCTTCTTGCTCATCTGTGGAACTTAGTACTTAGGAAGGCAAATAGCCCCGGTCCTTGCTGAAGCTACTCAATTAATAGTAAATATATACTGTATGAAGACTTATTTTAAAAAAAACAACCAAAGAAAATTAATAACCTTGCTGCAGTATCACCTAGGTATGGTTCAGGATTGGATTTTCTTCCCCTAACAATTAATTTGCAGTATTTTCATGCCCACAATCAATACTACATTGCGAAAGAGTCAGCAATTCAAAAGCATCAGAGAACAAGGAGAAAGCACCCCATAATAAATCTGGAGC
The DNA here is from genome assembly GCA_032468155.1 of Oxyrhabdium leporinum. Lineage (NCBI taxonomy): Eukaryota > Metazoa > Chordata > Lepidosauria > Squamata > Cyclocoridae > Oxyrhabdium > Oxyrhabdium leporinum. The sequence continues at coordinate 64,052 of JANHFL010002943.1, read as the reverse complement.
TGCCATTCAGCCAAGGGCTAGAGACCTTTTGCCCATGTTTTAATGCACTGAGCTCCTCACTAAAGCTGCCTCTCTTAAGGAGATGGCAAATATAAAGGGACATCTGCCTGAGCTGTTATATTAACACCCAAGACTTCCCATTAAAATCATACTCCTCTGGCAGTCCCAGGTTGAACCGCACTGACCTCTGCTGCCACTGCAGTCAGTAACAATGATTCTGTTGTCAAATAAGCCTTCCCCAAACCCTGACCTCTCCCAGAAATTACAAAAGCACTGAAATGGACTCTGAATGGGCTTGATTGCTGTATAGCAGCAGAAAATAGATATATGAAAACGGTATAGTGCAGAAGTTGAATAGCCTTTGACTTCATTTCAAAGTAGCTTTTTTATTACATTTGTATGTCACCCTTCCTCTGAGAAACTCCGAATATACAGAATGGAATCTAGCACCATTACTATAAAATGGGAATTCTTTTTCCCCTGTGGCAAGTCCTCGTAACCTAGATTATATAGATCAGCCTGCACAATTCAATCAACCACCTCCCTACAATAATTCCTTTTGAAGTAACTTTTTTTCCTACTCAAGATGTTTCGTGGCATATAAGCAGATAAAATGCTTATGTAGGAATGAGGTCATATCAAAAATCATGTTTAATTGTTAAGTGTTTAGGAGTCTCATGCCATTCTATTGGTAACCCTAAAACTCTTCGCTCAAAAGTTTAAATGCTTTAAATTTGAGGGCGGGCACCTTAATCATTTGTTATTCTTCTACTATCCCCTAAATTGCTACCCTAAAAATACATTTTAACCATTTTATTTTATTTTATTTTATTAATTTTTTAAAATCTGTTCTCTACTTAATCTTAAAAGCATTAAGCAGAAGCCACAAGTTAAATGTATTGTCAGTATTCCAGCTTTAATTATATAAAGATACTTCAAATATCTTGAGATTTCCTTTCATGAAATACAGTTGATTAACCTCGTTCATCTTTTGAGAGCAGTATGTAAGATACCAGTCAGACAGACAGTACATAGTAAACTAAAAGCTCACAATATTTAGAATAAGACTCTAGATTTCATGCTGAGCCCTATTCAGGTTATGAGTCAAGTGCCATGGAAAATCTATGCATGTGCAAAATACATGACAGAAAAAGAAAACTATAATAGGAAATTATAATATGGAAAAAGAATAGAACATTAATGATAGTCCAAAGACAAGTGAAACTTGTTACTTAAGAAATGTTAAAATCGCCTTTGTTTTCCAAGTTCTACAACTGAAGCTGATGAGGTAACTTTTTCTCTCTCCCCAAAATCATGCCTCTTTTATTGTCCTGCTATATGGTGCTTAACACCTAAAATCCTAATGTTATCCAGTTTATTAATACTGCAAAAGGCTTAAGACAGAGAACCTTAATATTTGAAACAAATTACATTTTATTTTGTAATGTCTGTAATGTCTTTACAATGTGCTTTTCCCCCCCCTGCAGAGAAAGAACTCAAAATGCTTCGTCATGAGAATCGGAAGACTGTAGCACTTTCAGCAGCCATCATACTCTTAGTGTTTGTTATTTACACCTGCTGGACCATGTAACATTTAGGTGCTGAAATCTAATGACTACTGTAGACTGTGATGATTCTACCTCCCTTCCCAAATTGTGCCAAGGGTACGCTTTCCATACCAACATGCTCTGCAACCTGGATCATCTTAGGGTAGTTCTCACGAAGAACTTCAGTAGTAAATTAATCAAGGACAAACAGCAGACTTAGTTGGACCTTCCAGCTGATGGCTAGGGAACGGGATTGTGAGGGAAGATTAGTTGCACCCTGATTGTAGAATAGCCTTCACAGAGATTGAGCTGGGGCCACTGTATTTTTTTTTAATGGCAGGCAATATATCTTTATAGAGGCTTCTATGTCTTTCATTAAGACCTTTTAATCATGTTAAAAATGTTTTTAATTCATAGATCGTTTTGTAAGCCAGCTGACTACTAACTGTATTTTGTGAGCCAGTTGACTACTTTTATCAAACTGTATTAATTTTTTAAGGGAAGAAGTTACTGTATAGTTTTGCCGCCTTTGAAAAAACGTGTCAATCCGAGTGATTAATATTTGCATTTTGAACTGAAATATAATGCAGAAATTTAAAAATGTATGTGCTTCCCTTTTCCAAAAAAAACCTTTTCCATTCCATTTTCCCCGGTCAGGTTTCCCCTATCAATTCTTTATCAGGAAAGCTTTATAATTCTCCTTCCTTTCCTGACTTTTAAGTTTTTCACCATGCTAGAGTTAATTGGCTTGACATTTTCCTGACTGCAACAATGCCTCAAATTCAGTACCTATTAGCAGTACCTATTAGCACCTCCGTTGTTGAAGAAAGAAGGCATTCTAATGCTGTCAAGCTGCTTTGTTTTGCTTTGGAAATACACATTTAGTTTTTGCTTCAAAAATGCACTCAAACCTCACTCCTTTTGTTTTCTGCTTTGGCAATATAACCATGGCTCCCTCCTTTTGTGCTCTGTGATTCAATTACATCCCTCTATCCAAGAAAAGTATATAAATCACCTTTGAACTTTGCTGTTTTCAGTAAGAAAACAAATTCTGCTCTTACTTCCTTGCAAATAAATAAATTGCCTGTGTGTGTTTTAAATCCTTTTTCTTTAATAGAATTTAAATGTTACGACTGTGCACGTTTTAGAAATGACTTGCAAAAAGTGCTTCAGACTTGACATGATCTGAGCCCTTCTCTATCTATTAAAGCCCAAGTGGCTGTGCATAACAGACTTTCAGATAACTTTTAAGAAGCCATGTGAGGCTTCCAAAGGACGTGGTAATTCAAAGCTTTGAGGAGAGCTTCTTTGCTAATAGTACAGTGGGCATTTATTTCAAATCTCTGTATATTCCAGCCGTATACTCCGAATGTCCACAAAAAGAAACAATTGTTCCAATTTTGTAAGAAAACCCCCTTGGGACAATTCACGAATCTCTCTTTTTTAAAATCAGTCAACAAATTATAAACTTAGGTAGGAAAACTATGTCGATGTATTTATATATTGCAAATAAAAAATGGCATATTTCACAAAATAAAATTCTATCCAGAAGAGCCCATTTTCTATAGAGTCTTCCATCAACTGCATTTCCTAAAATTTGACTACTACAGATTGGAATAGTCTAGTGATGTTACACAGAAGCTGCCTATTTTCTGATGGGGTTTTGGCTCTATAAGGAAACACATAATTTTGCCCCAAATTTACACTTTTAAAAGTTTTTCTGTTTCCTCCTAATGTTATCCCCAGATCTACCGTATGAAGCAGGTTGGCCTAACAGTGGCAGACCTAAAGTCACTCAGTGAGCTCCAGAGTCAAGTGGTGCCAGAACGTGTTCTTCCTCAGCCCGGGATGTATCACGAAGAGCTGGAATGCTTAAGCCAAAAAGAAAACACATTTCTAAATTATAAGGATTGTATTGGCAATGCAGACATAGAACGGACAAGAAATCATCACAACTGATACATGAGTTCAGAGAACACACACTGTAAACATTTCTTTCAGCAAGACATTTTTACCTCCTTCTCCTCACCTCAACCCTTCACAGATCAGTAAGAGAACAAACAACAGCCAGTTGAATTATCCACTGATCAAATCTTTCTAATTTTCTCTTTGTACTCTGGACATTTGGGCTCTGAATCATTTTTCAGGACTGGTATAAATTTTGTTTTAAGGTTTCTAGGCACACACTCTTTAAGATATTTAAATCCCTCAGTTTCCCTAGGAGAAGGCCACAAACCAGGGCCTCTAGTTACAGCCAAAGTAAATAAAGTGAAGGCAGATAATCTGTGTACCACTGAGACTCCATATACAAGCTAATCTACCAATCACTCTTTAATAACAGAAACTAAAATCAATCTTGCAATGAAATCTTCCTTCTGAAATATAACTTGCGATGAGCTTAACTACAATTATAACCTAAAAAATTGATAACATCTGTTCTATTTAAAGCAAAATGACTCTTTGACCTACTGGTTGCATCATGATAGGGAAAAAGTGACAAAGTCATCAAATTATTTTAAAACCAACACTATGAACTGTAGATATCAAAGATTATTTAATCGTTGTCACTTCTTATTGCAAATAAACACTCGATTTGTTGTTTAACCCTCTGGCCTGCTCAGGCAAACAATTGTATGGGAAGGCAATTTGTTTTGAAACATGGGCTATTCTTGCTTAAAAGCTAAATCTTTGTTTTGGAACTCTCATAGAGATTTAGCAAATCTCAGAACTGAATCTCCAGTATTAAGTGCTTTTGTATACCTCAGCCTTTGAGAGAAATGGGGAGCTTTAAATTTCCATTCTTTTTGATATTTTTTCAATAGAGGAATCTAGAAATAAGATGGCATGAGATGATGGAAATTAAATTACATAACTGCTATTGCTAAAGTGCAGTATTAACGTATACTATTCTTGAAGTGACTCTGAAAGCTAGAACTATTTATTTTAGCTAAGATTAAGATTTACTGGCAGTGTGCAAACATTCTGAATTCAAAATATTGTGAGTTCAAAACAGTGGTTTCAAACATTCTAAGTGTTCTGTAACATCCCATTATAAGCATAAAACTATTTCAAACTTGAAGCAAAATTTGTTTTGAGACTTGAACAGTTCCAGTAAGAACCACCATTCTAAACTGAGAACAATTATTTCAATCTCAAAAATCTTGAATTCAAATATTTTGCCCATCTCTACAGTGTATAGAATTTAAAATGTTTCCTGTGCTAGTCAACTTTAATGGAGATAAAATCTATAGAGAAACTTCTGCTTTCCCACATCAAATCCGTTTTTGATCATTTTCTTTAGGAGCTGAGACCTGGCTGATGCCTTCACTTACAGGACAGTCACATTTCTTTTAAGACACAACCCAGGCACCGCTCACTCAATTACAAAATCAATATCTTCCTGCCAATGTGTGCAAAGGTACAGTTTTAAATTTCTGAAGGCCAAAAGAAGTTGCTCTCTTTAGAAGTACGCTTTTTCACTGGATCTAATTTATATAGTTCCTCTAAAGCCAATTCTCTAAATTGGAAATATACTATCTGAAGGGAAAGTACTGGGTATAGAATTCAGAGAGGAAAATACTTGGACTGCCATATTTGAAGATGGAGAGTAAGAAAAAACGTAATATATTTACTTGCATTGAAGCATGAAAATCCAACTTCGATGAGAGTTGCAAGTTATGTTGACAGCAAGTGTACTTAAATTACTAATTCAAAAACTGTCTGGTTCCTTCCTGCTTAGACCTGAACTCTCAAAAATCTCTAGATTGCATCCACAAGCCAAATTACAAAAACCAAGTACGCTTCCCAGTGGATTCACAGAAAAAGGAACAAGAAAGATTACTAAAGTATATTCATTTTTCTGTCCTTTAAATAGTTTTGTCAAAAGTTGTCTGGCCTTCCATTTTACAAAATGCCACATGTTCAGTGCATCCTCTTCTTTTGTTGCCTACTAGTAGAGCCCAGATGTCCCGGGGAGGGGAGGGAAGCCCTAGAAGATCCAGTGATGATCCATTCAGAAGAACATGCACTGCTCCAGTCTTAATGTGACCAGGAAGCAGATACTTATATACTGCACGGTTTCCAATCCAAAGTTTTCTCCTATTTCTCTTGGACTGAGTCCTTATCATCCAATCGAACCACTTTGAAAAGTATTTTTCTCTGTGGCTCCCTGCTGACTATTCCACACCTGGGTCATTCCCCATACCCTAAGATGTGACGAGAGAGTAATCACAGGGTGAAATGTTGTCTGATGAAGGATAGAACAGTTTCTTTCGATAGTTTCTCTGAATCTTCTTTTTTCTGAGAGTCGTGCATTTTGATACCATCATCCCATTCCCAGAAGAGGCGACCAAAGTAACAAATGCTGCATGCAAAAGAGACACAAAACAGGGTAAATATTTGGCCCAACTGATGAATACAATATATTTATTCCATTGGTAGATTTATAGCCATTGTTTCCAGCACAATAGGGTGATATACGGCATCATTCAATTTTTCCTAGCAACAACTAAAAGCAATGGGTTGGGCTGAAAGATAATGAATGGCATGCAGTCACCACTGGAACTTTCATAACTATGGGTCTCCTTGGTCCTAATCTAACAGAATACCATCGACACTGACTGCAGGTCTAAAGACCCCCAATCATGAACATTTCTAATTTCTCAAAAGTATCAGGGCAAATGCATGTGCCTGAGCTAACTAATCATGGACTGTATTAGGTTAAATCAGCATAATTATTTAATAACTATTATGAGAGTTGGCTCATTTACAGAATTATTGTTATCGTAAGCACAGCAACACCTATCACAATAAGCAAATGATAATATGCTAAGTAAGATGCAGCGGGGGGCCTGAAATATAAAAATGCTCATCTGAAACCCGATGTTCTGATCCAAAATAATTTAACATTTATATCATACTGAGGCTCTTTTTATAGGCTTCTGGCATGGTGTACATTTATTTTCAAAAAGAAACAAATTATATATGCTTAATGGTATCTAGCCATACTAATAAAAGAGAATATTTGTAGCTCAGGGTTGATATGCGGGGTCTTTGGTGCTGAGCTTGTTTTCTTGCAGACGTTTCATTACCCAATCTAGGTAACATCATCAATGCTAGTGACTGATGATGTTACCCAGTGAGGGTAATGAAACATCTGCAAGAAACCAAGCAAGCTCAGAGAGCACCAAGGACCCCTCATATGTAGCCATTTTTAAATCTGACAAAATACCAAAAGAGTAGAAATTATGTGTATAACTTCACAAATTAGATTATTTCTCATTCTGATGTTTGGTTAGTCTGCTAAAATTATATTATTAAGACCAAGACAATCCCTAAACTTAACCAACTTGTTCCTAAGCAGCTATAATGGATTAATGATAGTAAAGGAAAAAAGAATGAAGGGTAGAAAAACAGAATTATGGATTATTCGTATTCTTTTTATTCTTTTTAAAAAAAACCTGAATACATACAAATATACGGCAGAGAATAGTCTCTGAAATAAAGAAAACAGGAATTTATCTCCAAGGAATTTATGAAACCCTCACCTCTTCAGCCTTTATGGACACAGCAACCAACTCTAAAAACCAGGGGCAGGGAAATGAAGTATGGCTAGGAATTACGTTAGGTTGTACTACCTACAGCAGGGCCTTTCCAGCATCTCCATTCTAGATACCCTAAATGACCCCGGTAAGGGAAAAAATTAGATAATTAAAATCCTAATCAATGTCTATATGTCTGTATGCTTGTTTTTTATACATTTCCAGATCCATTATTCTTTCAGGAGGTCGGCATGTCAAGAATGAAACTTTGGCAGCTATATGCCTCTTCATTTCAACTTGCCATTAGAATGGGGGGGGAGGTGTTGCTTTAGAATGGGTGGGTTGGAGAAGTGAAACCTTTACAATTCTGCTGAAGACCGTGAGAGCCTTAAACCTTTTCAAGAACATCCTGATGGGTGAAGTTGAAGCAGACAAAATGTAAACTTGTTTACATGGACTACGTAAGAACTTGGGGTTTGGCTGGGGAAATTATCATTTAATTCTATGAAATGGTGTCTGGGAACTTCAGAGTTAGTTTTGATTTGACATTACTATGCAGTGTATTCATAAATATTAAGATTGCGGAAACGGAATAAACAAGGAGTTTTATTTGGATTCTTGAGCTGGATGTTGACACTTGCCTCCTATTGTTTCACACAATTAGATTGACTTAATTTATTTATTTTGTGGCATTATCTTTTCAATTCCCCATGAAAGTCCATAGTTAGCAAGGGAGGGAGAGGAAATCTGCCAACAACTGGAAAGTGGGAATGTCTATTTTAAGCTGGATTTACAGACACAGAGCCTTAGAAGTCAGTATGATGGAGAATTTTTTGTCTTTACTCCAGTGCCTTAATTAAATGCCTAACATCACCTAGATCAAATATTCTGCAGAATCAGAAGGACTGCTACTGCAGACACCCAAACCTAGATATAGAAGATAAAATACCAGAAACTCTTTTATTTGTATATCAAGTCAGAACATAGATGGATGGGATGACAGCCCAAATACAGAAACTAATAATTTTAAAACATCTGGCAAAGGAGATGAAGTAAACTCCCAAGAATATATAAGAAAGATCTGGCAAAACAAATGCAGTAGGAACTATAGCAATTTTCTAAATTAAAGAAACTGTGTAAATACAGAACTTTTTCTACATACTTAAAAACAATTGTGTACTCATGTAGGCACACCTGTCCCTTATTTTAAACTGTCTTGCTGAACAAGTACTCCAGAGCTCATATTCTCTTCTTGATTTGAGACTGCTGAGAAATTGATAAAAATCAAGCACGAAATATATTTCTTCATAGCAAGAAAACAGGTCCAACAAGTACTGGCATTTAATATTCAGTCTATTTAGTTACAGTATTTTAAGAGATTGATTATTGGATTCGAAACATTGTGTCAAGAACGTAGCCTTTCCTGACTGAGGGGTTTTTAAATTGGTTTTAATTTTTATGGGTTAATTTTAAAACGGGGTTTTAAAAGGATTTTTTAGTGTAAACCGCCCCGAGTCCTTGGAATGGGGCGGTATATAAATCTAATTTATAATAATAATAATATAATAATATCAGTGTCTAATTATAAACACACTAAAGCTCACATGGTAATGCAATGCAGCCATTACTAAAATCACATTTAGAATAAATATAAAAGTACCAGGACTGAAGAAGCTTCCTTCTCTCAGTGAAGTACTATCAGGAGAAGTATTTGGTGTGATGATAAAAGAAAGAATAAAGTTTGTACACAACATTATTTACTGTGCTCAGCAAAGAAAAGAAGCTCAAAGGATTCACAGACAGAACTCATTCTGTCAAAACTCATCACTGAAAGAGGAAAACTAGAAACAAATTGGAGAGATCACAAATGTTGGCAGTCTTGGATGTGAGAACTATATTTCACCTTCATTAAAAAGGGAAACTAAAGTAAGAATGAAATATTCTCCATCCGTCCAGTTACCCCTTTAAATTGTTTTCCCCCCAATATTCTTTTAATTTAAAAAATGGGAAGCTGCAATGTTGCAAAGATAAGCATTAATCTTTAGTATGTTTCTTGGAAAAAGTGCATCTGAATCTGCAAAAAAAAAAAAAGGGGGGGTGGCTACAGCTCACTGTTCTGCTTGAAAGCACACCCATCTGCACACTTTCTACATAGCAGAAAGCGTGATAGAAACCTAGGAGTGATAGCACAAAACACGATGGCAAATAAGTGAAAGTTTTGTGAATATCCATAATCATGATGGCAACCTATCTTCATTCCCACCTGAAATAATAGCAATTTTAGAAGGGCACCCTCATCATGTCCTCAAAATTTCAAAAGTGTAAATATCGACTAAAAGATTTCCTGTCCCTGGTATGGACACAAAAGTGGGTAGAATGACAAAGAACGGTAAAGAAGAGATGAGAAAAGTTACAAATCAGGCCCTAGTAAAATTGTTTAAACTATTTTGAGAAAATTGAGAAAAAAAGTTGTTCTTTAAGTTCGTATAGAAATTCATGTGAGAGATACAGAGAAAACCCTGAAGTTAGAGTGAGAAAAATCAGACAGAAATCAGAGAAAATTTCATCAGAAAGCTATGAATGAGAAAAGCATCTCTGAGAAATAAATCTGTACATCTCTAGCTGACAGGAAAAAGAAAACCCAGCCTTCCTTTATGGCATAAAAACTTGGCAGAGGAAAGTGAACGGCTGAGTACATTTCTTACAGAAAGCAGCTGCAAATTTAAATGAAGTCCACAAGATCAAAGACTGTCATCTCAAAAGAATCTCAGGCAAGTAAACCAAAACAAGATTTTTTTTTTACCCAAAACTACAAAACAGAAAGATTGTGAAACTGACTGAAGGCTTATAGAAACTCCACAAATTTAAGATCATAAAGGATTAGATTGGTTGTTAAAATGTTCACGTCGTTGTTTCTTCCTTGACTGATAGAACTGTGCCCTGAGTGAAGGATGAAAGCTGACAAGAATCAGGATCCAAGAAGGCATCTGTGCCGGAATCTAGAATATCTCACCAGGGCTTATCAGACATAACAAATTTGGTCGGAAAGGAATGCAATGCTTTGGAAATCATATTGGTTCAGAATTGTCTCATGAGTTTTTATTTGCTTTCATATTTTTTTTTAGAAATTAGTATAAACATTACAGAATAGAAGGGGAAATAAATAAATAAAAAGTTCTAATGTGATACTGCATTTAGCTTTCCCCTCCTGGATGAATTGCTATTATTTGCAAATTCAATACTCACTGAAATGGTGTTACGGACTCTGGAGGCATTTCGTATGTGGCCTGCCGTGTTGCCTTATTGTAGAAAAACTTTTTGTTAGAGGTTTTGCTGAATGCCATCATCCAGGGGTCTTTGAACAAAACCAAAAAGATGGAATCAAAACACGAAAGAGGAGAAAGAGACACATCAAAATGTTTAATTGTATTGTTCCTTTGTACCATTCTCAACAAACGACTTAATATATAAACTGTTGTTTGGCTAATGCAGCATAAGAACATCAAAACAGAAAAATGGATAATTTCCATAGAACAGCAACCACACAATAATCACAGTATAGTATTTTATTTTTTAAAATTCGTAAGCAACCCTGGTTTGAACTAAAAGGTTGTGAGGTGGTTTTGCGCCAGTTACTAATGATGGCTGACAAGGAACACAAATAGCATATGAAGAAGCTAATTACAGCAAACTTGTTTCAGCATTTTAAAGTTCTTTTCCAGAAAATAAACAGAAGAACCCAAGAAGCTACCCCTCAGCCTCTAACATTTTCTATAAATTTTCTACCTTCTCAACTAGGAAAAAAAGACATTAAAACATAACAAGTCAAGAAGGAAATCCATGTTTGTTTTTTCTCGTTCTACAAAGCAAAAATAATAAAAAGTGTCCTTATTTAATTTTCTCAACATCCTCCCCCTCCCCCCAAGTGACAGTGCTCAAATTCCAGGCCTCAGGCTTGACTATTACATCAGACTTTGCATGAGTAGAAATTGATTTACCGCTGACAGTCCGAACAATGTACAATCCAAAAGGTACAAAATGCCTGTCATCACGGCCAGTGTAGGATAGCCGTGAGATTCCACCTGAGCTCTTGATAACCTTCATTTCTAACCTAAGTTAACAAACATGTGAAGAGAAAGAAAGAATAAGAATGAGAAACAATCGGTATCTTTGCATAAACTGTAAGAATCACATAAGCTCTGACAGTCAATATGATTTGGTAGCAAGTAAACAGGACTTGGACAAAGAGATCGAGTTTAAACTCTTTGTTCAATACAAATTCAATGTCGGCTGAATCAATTCAACACCTTAGCTCTCTCTCACAAATAGTGATTTATCTCAGACAGATGCCGTAAAGATGAAGAAATCGTAAGGTGGTTGGGTCCACAATTTTTGGATGAAGCTTGGTACCAATTTTTTTTTAAAGGTAGAATTCTACTCTCCTCAAAGAATTAGACATTGTCCCTAACATTATGATGCAGCTTTCAAGTTCAACATGAAACTCTTTGGTAAAACAGGGCTGCTGGCTGTGTAGTCTGAAGTAGTCAAGAGCTGCAGAGCCAATAGAAATCCCAACATACATCCATAATTTGAAGTGTGAAGTTTGAGGAAATAACTTTCTCATCCATTTCCAGAAATTAATAGAACCTTGGGGTCGTTACATTCGTCGGAGATTGGCGGAATGCCTGCAAAGGCATTGAATGCGGGTACTGAGGAGCTTACAATATTATAAAGTATAATAAGCATAAAAACTGTGAGGGGAACTAAGGTCAAATTCTTCCATGAATCTCTGCCATAAAAGAAATCCATAGCTTAAAAGAGGTAAAGTGATGAGGAATATTGATAAATGATTTTTTAGCCCTAAGTATGACCACATCCAGATTAAACTGATTTTTTAAAAAAGACATTTTTCCAATAGGTAAGCATCTATCTCACCCTTGTTTTAGGCAAGAGTGACATCATCATACCACAGTGGTTGTTGTTTTTAACCCTATTGATTTGGCAACAAGGAATAAACAATTTTCTTTCCAATATACACTCTATACCTTTCCTTTTTTTTTTACAGGGTGATCAGTCAGAACTTAACAATACTGCTTTCCCAAACAGTAACAGAATTCTGAGTTTTCAATCTGCAAATTAAATTACGTTAAAAAAAATTCTGAGGACTTACCTCAGAAAGATCTTTTCCATATCCTCTAGTCTGTAAACTTCCTTCACTCTGTGGAAAAAAAATCAGTAAACTGGATATGCAAGCTCCAACTTCTAATTGTATCTAGATTTCCTATAACCCCCTTCTAGGCAAAGTTAGGAAGAAGCTATGGAACTTTTGCTGAATATTTTTAATACTTTGCCCTTTAAGCATATGACGACCTCACACAAAAAGGAGAAACTGCAGCCTTCATGATTAAAGAGAAAAGATTGAAAAAGACTAAAAAACAATATATAATATACCACACAGAGTTAACTGAACATAGCTTTTAAATATTTTTTCACTCCCAAGATCGTTATAGAATTCAATATATAGATCTAAACATTTCTGGACAGCAACAACACCAATCCACTTATTAATTCCAGATAGCAAAGTCAAACCATTCTGCTGAGCATGAAACAAAGTTAACCTTGCCATAAATTGTGGCTAAACAGAAAAATGCAGAATTATTCGTCTAGAGAAAATTAAAGCTGGCTTTTTGAAAGTCTATTCCAGCGTTGTATAGTATATGCTAAATAAACATCATCGGGCTTGCTTTTGGAGGAGATGCTTTGGAGTCAGTGAGGATTGCAAGTGCCTTGACACATTCCTGTAGTGTCCAAAGATTTTTCAGAAATAGTTTGCACTGCCTGCTTCCTGGAACTGAGAGAGGGATTTATCCAAGGTCAGGCAGCTGGCTTTGTGTCTAAGGTGGGACTCACCCAGTTCCAAGCTTGATGTTTTAACCACTACACCAAATGTGCTTTCTTTAAAAAGCTTTACTTTATATAACCTGCTTCTAAGGTAGCTCTTAGTGATGAACAGGCTGTGGCCTCCATCTAGCCTTCCACTTTGCCATGGAATTTATATAGACTGTGTCTTCAGTCTTTCTTCCAGTTTATTCCCGACGTGAAAAAGTCCTCCCAAAGTGAACTGAAAAAGCCTTCTTAGCAGGCCAACCCCACCTGTACCCTTTGTCATTGTCCAATGGCAATAGAGCACATCAAAACTCTATTTATTATACTTCCTCCTCATAACCTCAAAGCCAAGAAGAATCCAAGAGGACTTGTTCACCTGATGGGGCTCATATCTGGGCGGCTAGGTTTAGAGACAGCTTTCACAAACTTTTCTGCAAGCTGAATTCTGCAATCAGAAAGAGAGATTTATACATGGTACGGTATTGGAAATGACAATTAGTAGAACTTATATGAGAATTTTCTGCAGTGTCTGCTGGGCAGATACTCCCAAAACAAACATTAAAAAATGATTGGATTTAATAATTCAGGCCTCTTCTGAAGAAAGGTGATTAGTAGTTACGTAGTCTTCTTTCCTACAGGCATGTCTCCTTTGATAAAGTGGACAAAAAGAAAACACAAAGGTTTGCTTCCAATATTGATCTGAAGAACTGTCTTGAACAATGCAGATGAAAAGTTAAAATGAGCCCCACTATCCCACAAAAATATTTATGCAACTGTCTACCCAAACTCTACTTACCGCTGATTGAAATGCTGTTCTTTAACATCACTGCCATTCAGCACCAAAGCATCCAGAATGTGGATGGCGTGGATTTTTCGCTGGGCTTTGCCCTAGAAAGGGAATTAGGAACATCTTAAAGTGCAAAAAATGTGCGTATCTGCATATAATGGTAGTCCTTGTGGGTGACCACAGTTTATTTGTTGAATCTGTATGCCGCCCATCTCACTTTTTTAAGCAACTGTGAGCTGCTGAATCTAAAATTTAGTCTTTTTCCATTTGGACCAATATGCAGATTTTCAGGAAGAGGCGGAGAGACTTTAGTTCAGCTGGAAGATACTCAGAACAGATTGCAGTAAGTTGGGATCAGAAATTCGGTCATTAAGTGAAACCATATCAATGCTTAATCTTACTTTGAGGTTGCTTTTTTCTTTACCTGCAAAAATCATAAATGCAAGGATTGATCATAAAGTTATTTTTCCATCACTGTCATAACTGCTAACAGTTGCTGTATGAGTGAGATCTACTTGCATTCAATCTCACTGTTTATTTCAGTGAGATTAAATAACACAATTTTAATCAAAAGATGCCCCTATCAATTTCTCTCCACTACCTTCTCTTTTATGAACCTTGAGGTCAAAAGTAATTTTATCTATTGACTGGCTCTTATATATTATTGGGTTTCTTTTTTCCTTTTATTGATGTTTTATTTTATGATGTGGCTTTGGATTTGCAGACACTTTTAGAGCCAATGAAGTCATTTTTCTGGAATGACCATGCCTGCAAATGCAAAACCACTCTGCCTTGGAAGTATCCAATCTGAAGCTGTTTAGCCACTGGGTCAACACTTCAACTGCCTCACCTGTTTGGCCCAGAGATAAGATATATCACAGAGCTTTTCTCTGAGACTCCGTTTTTCAACTATGTGATGCTTATTTTAGGATTATACTACAGGATTTATGTGTTTTTCCTATGTCAAAGTAGCGGAAACACTGCCATTACTTTTGTGCTATTGTGGCCACAGTTAGTCCACCTCTGTTTTCGGCCAGTGTTTCTCAACCTCAGCAACTTTCACATACGTGGATTTCAGCTCCTTTAGTTCCCAGCAGTCTATGCGTCTTAAAGTTGCTGAGGCTGAGAAACTCCTAGCTAAACATAAGGAATCTTTTTTTTCTGTCAAGGGACAATTTACTGGGGTAAAATTTACTGGGAGCTGCACAGTGGTTATAAATGGGACCAATAGAAAGACTGGTTAGGGACTATGCCTTCGCTCTCTCTCCCACATCTTTTCATCCATCACACTGTTCAGGGAAGGAAACGGGGCAAAAAACATGTTGGGGGAAAAAACGTCTCTGAAGGTCACCGACCTCTCCTTTCAGCTCAGGAACAATTTCTACACAAAGAAGTGTGTCCCGTGGCAGTTCTATCTTCAATTCCAGTTTGGTCCAGCGATCCGATTGGCGACCAAGCCAGGTGTATATCTGAGACTTCTGCATATAAGCAAAAAAGGAGATAGCTGGATTAGAGGCCGAAGAAATCACACGCTCTCAAGCAGTTTGTAGCGTAACAGGTGAGAGAAATGTGCATCCAAACTAGGATGTTTTAAGAAGGATATGAAAGAGATGTTATTAGGAAAAATGACAGACATTCAGTTTTCTTATCAAGCCTCTCTAACTATTTCCAAAAATGTGACTTAATTTCACATAAGAAATATTAATTATTATAACCAAACATTGATCAAATAAGAGGAATTTCATCCATTTATGAAACAAAGTTTTCATTTATCTTCAAAATGACAAGGATAATCCACCAGTCAAACTATCATCTTGGTAACTTTGTTTTGTGTGTCTTTGAGTCAGTGTTGATTCCTGGACAACCAGAAAGAAAAATATACCTAATCTAAACAAATTCCATGTTATTTAAAATATACTATTTCACCTACTGATATTAACCAATATGTTTAATTATCACATACCCCTAATGATAAAAGAAACTTCTGCTCATTTCCCGATACCATGCATCTGTAATTCAGCACTGGTCGAATTTTGTGCAAAGTTTTTGAGTTGAGAGGAGTTGATTTATAACTAAAGATCTCTACGTTAGTACCCTAAAGCAAAATTGAAAGAGACAGAAAGAAAGAAAATTCCATGATTTATTTCAATATGGTGACCTCCAGAGATCTGATCTGTAACTTTCATCAGTCATGTCTACTGAGCAAGCTGACCAAGCATAATGAGAGTATCTGAAAGAGACTAAGTTGAGGAAAGTAAAGGGCTAAATCTACGACTGGCATTAAAGTACATTACTATGCTTTATGTACTGAAATAGCACAATGTGCTACCTTCAGAGCCTATCAGCATGATAAAAGCTTATCAGCCTACCTATCTTAGCATAAAGTAACTTCCATGAAGCTTGTGCTCTCTTTATATATCCCTTTTCCTATAGTTTTAGAAAAGGCTCAAGCAACTGCATCTAACTATAGTATCTAGGTGAAAGCCTTTCACAGTGCATTTCAAGCCAGCAGCTTTACAAAAATGGTAACCAAAGAGCAGCTGACATTAAGTCTGCCTGGCTAATTTTTTTAAAGCTTTGCTTTCTATGAATGGCACCATACAGGGCATGAATGTCATCTGAATATCTCAACACAGAAAATAGGGAAAAAATTCTTACCTGAGTTAGTTCATAGAATTTGGACAAGGGATCAGAAGAGGAGGGAGCAATTCGGGCTTGGTCTGGAATCTAGAAAGATTAAAAATGCAATTAGTTTAAAATTGTACATTACCTACATTTCCCTGATTTTATATTATGTAAGGAAAAAAAGCACAGCATTTTATATAAAGGAAAAAAATCAGACAATTTTCTTGTAGATGCTATTGTTGAATCAAAATATTCTTTTTGCACACATATTTTTTATCCTCCTTCCTCATGAATCCCGCACAAAGAACAGTGGGGATTTTCTGTTATAACAAGCTACTCGTGTGGTCTTTGTCCATGCCTGCAAATTATCCAAAAGAATTAGGCAGTTCGTTTAAATGGGAATGGGAATGAGAGTTCCTTTTCAAATCAGTAAAATACTTTTCATGCAATACATTGTTAGCCTAAAAACATACTGCAATAAAAATCCCCCAAATCCAAGATCCATGCAGAGAAACCAACTAGCAATGAAACTAATAGTTCCCTTCAACTATTAGCAGTAAACTATATTTAATTCTGCTGCATTATCTACTCTGTAATTTCAATGAATATTTATTATATTTTAAAAATACCCTTATATAAAAGATTTCAAACTTAAAACGTTTCAGAGATCATTGCAAATTCTCAGCCAGCAATCTCTATTTGGAGACATCACAACAATATTAAGATTATTTTTTTTAACTTTGGGATAATTAATCAAGAAAACACTATATTATGATTCCTTGCTTTTAATTACATTTTTATAGATCAATGACATGTTTTAATTGTGTGACAACACTGTTACCATAATACCTGCATCATTCGGGATGCCAAAAGTTTTGTTGTGATTATAATCATGGGATAATTTAGGTAGCAATTTTATTCTTGTTTCCTTTCTCCTAAAAACAAGGTGTGTGTGTATATGTATGTATGTATATGTGTGTATATATATATAGATGTGTGTGTATGTATATATATATATACATATATAAAATGTATGTGTGTGTGTGTGTATACACACACACATACACACACACACACACACACACATACATACATACATACATACATACATACTTTCCAACTCTCTCCTTCACCCTTCCAGTCAACTTGGGGCAGTCAGCAGTTTTTCCTCCTCAACAATGAGCGCCAACAGCCCATCCAGAGGTCCAGCAGCAAGAAATTGCAATCCCCACATTCTGTGTTTTTTATCAACAGAACAGGGTCTCTCTTACTCTCACAGAAACTAGCAGAACAAGCTGCCATCTGAGGAAGAAGCAGGATTTTCAATTCAGAGATGAAATGCTATCCTTTTAACTTCCCTGCAGTGATCTTCTCTGCACTGATAGCAGTGAAAAGAAGAGTAACTGCCAAAAAGGATGAGACTTCAACTGTAAAATAGTAACTTCCAGCTGCGTTTCAGACATAATAAGGAAGATTGTGTCAGCTGGATGAAAAAGACAATACGACTAGTTTAAGAAAATCATAAATAATGCCAGACTAGGTCAATGTGTACCTGCAATGTTATTAAAAACTGACTCAACTGGTTGTGAAGAGTCATCCTGAGCATACCCCTTGACCTTCTAAAGACAAAATAATCTTTTCTGACAGAGAATATATAATGTTCTTATTTGGAGTGCAGAAGCCTAGTTCTTGTATCAAGAAAGTTGAGAACCACAAATATGGTGGGTGTAATATTTTGCTTCTTTGTCTTACTCACCCCCCAAAGTCGGAGGCATTCTTTTCGGATATCAGCCTGACGTGGTTCATTCAAAGTCCTAAAAGAATATATAAGTGTCTAAATCTTCCAACAGAAAGATATTTGAGGTTCTTTTTACCCCATCTACTCAATGATAACTTATTACTATCCATTCATCTAGTCACTGAGTCACATTGCTTGAATTGTGTGACCTTATGAATAGATAATACATAAAAAAACAATACAGGTGTCCTCAACTTACAACGGGTCACTTAACAACCATTCAAAGTTACAACAGACCTGTGTTGGAGCTATTTATAACCCAGATTCGAAGTTCCAGCACAGACAGACAGACACATACAGACACACACACAGTTATATGACTGAACTATGGACACTTGACAACACAGCCACATTTTACAACCATCATGACTTACGACCATGATGGGCAGACTTCATTATGGTTGTAATTTGAGGACTACCTGCAGTTTTTGAAACCCAATGCTGCCTCAAATATAAACTTGTTTCCCTATTACTATGACATTCTTGCTTTTGAAAAAAACCTCATTCTATAGTAGCTCAAATAAGAAAAAGCCAACCTACCATATTACAGATTTGGGCCATAAAAAACACTGCTTCTACCGAAGGAAAATCAATAGGACAAATTTAGTGACAACACACTAGGTAGGGCCCAGTGACTTGAAAGACAACAAAATCCTACTAAATTTACTCTAAATCAGTCCCACTGTAATCATATCATGACTAAATTTGTACCTTACCACTACAAATGAATATTATATTCATGAGACTAAATATGCATCTCAAATAATCTACACATTAATTTCCACTAAAATCCTTAACTATAGTTTTGTAGAACACTTTGAAAATATCAAATCTACTTACGTGTCTTGAACAAAGGTATGAATTTTGGCCAGGGCTTTAATTTGAACAGCACACAATCTGCAAGAGAAAACAGGTCTGTTCTAGAGCATTCAGAGGAACTTGTTAAATGAAAGTGTTATGAATCAAAATATGGATTAAAAAATAAAGAGGCAGAACACAAATAAAACATGTAGATTTGTACATTATAACGAACCACATCGCACTGATACGGTTAGAAATTGAAATGTATTTCATTTACACTTTTTGCTCATATTTTTCACTGCGTGAAATGCAGTGATTACTGGATCTCTTATCTATAATACTACTGCACATTTGAAATGGGTGTGTCAACTTTCAATTTCCAAACATTAGGAGTCCATTTGGTTACTTTAATATCATTTAGATGTGCTTGGTAAGTAACTACATAAATATTGTAACTTTTTAACATTTTGTTTGTTTCATTTGCACAACAGGGATGCCTACTCCTCCAAAGATCTGAAACCAATGCTTCAGGCACCAAAATAGTAGCACCTCACTGTTATTCATTAAAACAGAACATCTCTTTGGGCTGTCACAGAAGCATAAAAGAAGACTTGGCTACTTTAACACAGAAGACTAGAAAAACGAAGTGTCTATTCTCATGAGTACAGGGGGGTGTTTGAAGCATTTTTTTCAAATCATTTTCAAGTGTGCACTAACTCGTTGCAGAATAGGGGACACAATCAGCCTCCCCAAATCTTGGGGTAGCCTGGCCTCAGTAGGTAAGGAATTGGATATAATATTCTATTTCAGCACTTGCCTTTTGCAAACATACACAATGCTTCAGTTTATTTGGTTTAAGAAAAAAATAATGAGTCTTGGAAAAGAGATATCTTGCCTATGATATCAGAATGGAAGACTTAAATTGGAGAAAATGCTGCAATTGGGAGTATATATTCACAGTAGAAGTTTAACTAATTCAAGCAGGAGGGCTCCCTTATATACAATATGTCACAAAGCAAAGCAGATCTGGATACCTGGAATATGGTTTTCAGGGCTCCAACAGAAACTAACATCTACTAATGCTTGGTGTAAATTTCTACTATTTAATCAATGGCCAGCAGTTAGGGTTATAAATAGAAGGGGGTGGGAGAATATGTAATTAAACAGTGTTTATCTTTTTTCACTATGTTTTAAAATTCAGACATAGTCTTCTTCATATCATATTTCTTTTCTCACTTTCTTTGCATTTTATTATTTGCTTTTCTCCTCTCTGGATTTCAGTATTTTAACAATAAACACATGAATGAAAAAAGAAAAAAAGTATAAAGTATGTTCTTATGCAAACTATTAAATTTAAAAAGATATTCAGTGAAGTAACTGATAATTTTCAGATAGTTAAAAAAAACTTGGTAAAATCACTAACAAAAAGAGTGCCACTATCCAAAGGCAAATCCTTTATTTTTTCCTGAAGATAGGTTTTTTTCTCTCTCAATATATTAACTCACCTTTTATTTGATCGGATCATGTAGTCATAGAAATCATGATCGCCTCTGATTACTTCCAAAGGAACAAGAAGATTAACATCTTGGTCAGAGTTGCGTAGCTGGTTGATTTTGATGTTCACTGTGAAAAGATAGTCTCTCACTTCTTCGATTCCAGCTTTTAAGCCACGGCATATCACATACCTGTAGAGGCACAAAAGATTTTTTTCCTTGTTTTTTGTGGGTTTGAGTTTTTTACACAATGACTAATACTTTTTGCTAGATTATAAGGGAAACTCGTGCATATATGCTTCTGAAGAAACATAAATCGTGTTATTAGAAAGGTACAGTATTTCCTGTAGTCTACAGTTTTTGAAGGACAATGGATCCAGAATCATCTAATGCTTTCCCCAACATTGCTATTTTTCCAAACTATTTGCAAGTGACAAAAGAAACTGATGAACTGTGAGTTCTGATTAATTGTAGATTGTGGTAACTTTGTCTCATTCATACTTTAAATATGCCACCAAATGTTAGGCTATTGTTGTTAATTCAAACATTTCCTAAATAATTACTAATACATATCATGTTAAAAAAGCCACAAAAAAAAAGATCAAACCTAATCTGGTGGCAAATTTAAAAAAAATCTTATCCAGTGCCCCTTGCCTCCCCCCAACTATCTTGTATAATTCTTTCTCTTTCTCTGATTCCAAGAATGGAAAATTCACAGCCAAAAACAGTCAAAACACGTGTCAAGATTGCAACTACATAAAATCTTTTATCACTGTTTCCTCATTCAAGCAGATTAATCCCTCCGCATTTCTCACATCTCACCTTTCTGAATTGGCAGGACGGCTTGTCACAGGTTTGAAGATTGATACACGTTCAAAGCAGCAATATAACAAATACACAAGGCCAACACTGAATGGTGTCAATAAGTCAAAGGTTTTGCAGAGAAAATGCCCTCCTGGAGGGAAAAAAACAATTAAAAGTAAAAAACACACATACTATTTTATATTCTATCTTTCCATCAAGAAATTGAGTTTATCTTTCTGAAACCTAAACGAAACCAAGACAGAATGCCTTGGCTGTAGCTCCTTAATGAGTTTGTGCTCATCAAAGAACCAAGTGTATGTTTTCTCATTCTGTCCCAGGCTTCATTAGATAACCATCTGCTACATAATTTATCATAGCAGTAAAGCCTTACCCACAGACATCTTGAAAAACTAAACTGTCAAGATCTTGATGATCTGGTGATAGTCATGGCCCATCTTATGCCAATTGTGCTCTTTCTTGGTTCATGCAACCTTGTTGAGGCATATCTTATTCAGCTCTCATTTAGATTACTGCAATGCACTCTACAGTGGCATAAGTAGTTATGAACATATCACAATACATCCATGTAACCCTATTACTATAAAGGCCTTTATTAACCTACGAGAATATCTACATATATCTAAATGCATTTTAGAAACAGCAATTCACAATGACAAAAAAATAAAATTAAAAAAAAAAACAAAATCAGCCCAAACTGGAGAACCTCGTCACTTATAGTCCAAAGCTTGCACAAATATTTTCAAGGGAAATGCTTCATAAACAGAGAAAGACAAAACAGACTGGAGAATATCAAACATCAAAATCACAGAGGAAGATAAAATATAGAGGTAAGCCAAAATGGGACAGCACCTGTCCGTATAACAGAGAGTCCTGTGAGGAATTGACAAAGTGTCAGCTGCTTGCTTAAGATCTCTTGAATGTTTTCCTGCCCTTCCACTGAGAAGCCCTGAAACACAAAGTTAAATGTATAATTGTTTAATATCACCATCTATAAGATTAAAAAAAATAATGGCTCTTCAGGTTTTTTAACGCTGTCTTCCAACCAATCCACCAACAGAACTAATCTGTCCTTCTCCGGAGTGCCAAGCTTCACCTTGGCTGACTGAACAAAACACTACTGCCACTTTCTCATCTATCTCTTACCAATACCAACCACAGAAGAATATGCTTGTTGTCTTTCTGCTCCCTTCATTTATTATAGCACCAAATTACAACTGAGATATGTAGATTTGGGGTGGAGGGAGAGAACAGAAGAGAAAGTAAAAGCGGTAGTGAAGTATCTTCTATCTGGTTACAAACTGATAGGCGTCACCTGTCTAAAGCAGTGGCCCCCAACCTTTTGGGCACCAGGGACCGGTTCCATGGAGAAAGGTTTTTCCCTGGACAGGAGGGGGCGTGGTTTTGCATGCTGACTGCATCCCATGGATGAGGCTTTGCTTGTTTGCACAACCCAGTTGCTGGCATGCTGGCATAAAGGATCATGTTCTCCCTTTCACCTCACTTTTCTGTATAATCCTATTGGCAATACTCGCTGAACATTCTGGGAGTTGCTGCCCATATATAGATTGGGGGTTATTTTATAATAATTTTTAAGGAACCACTGCTAGTTTGTTGTAATACACTATTGGTTTTCGATAATGGCCAAGGTTATTCTGACAGAGGGCAGCAGCACTCAGGTCTTGTACACTTGAGGCATTTATGGAAAGGAAAAGGATGGTCACAGCATGCTATGAAAGATAATCTGCAGATAATGCCCGCAGGATAAAGGGAAAAGAGAAAAAAACATACCCCATCGGCCATTAAGAAATGCACCCCTTTCTGATCTGTGTTGTCCAGCACAAACTGCTGAAAGGCAGATATGTTCTCAGGACGGGTGATGTCGCCATCTCCCTCAACACCCCCTTCACCTAAGTGGGAAAACAAGGATTTTGATTTTGAATCACATACATTAATACCTTACTTACCAAAGAATCATTATTTTAAAAAAACTCCTGTTTTAAAAAAAATAATTACCTACCTTTCAGCAGGAAGTATTTTAGAAGGTTGATTAGTAAAAGGAAAGGCATTTTTCTTATGCCAATACTGCCGTTTTTTCCTATTCTTAGATTATTAATGTTCTTGCAGAAAACCATGCACTGAGGATGGTGTTTTTTTTTAATGAAAACAATTTTTTGTGCTTACCATAGTAAGGCTCAAAAAGCTCACTAGATGCAGCATAGAAATCCTCCAATTTGAAATCGTTTGGTCCTTTTAAGGTCATCCCAAAACCTTTTGCATGCCACTTCTTCCTCCAGAGGACATATTCTGAGAAACCACCAGGGCCAGCACATACATCAGCAAAATATAGCAGTTCAGCAGAATGTTCTTTAATTAGTGGTTTCTGCAAACAGAAAGGATAAAAATTCAATCACGGCAACTAAATCAATCTCCCAAGTAAATAGCTGCTGATATCAATCTGTTAAATTGCTTAGCTTCTGAGGTGTTTAATCAACTACCATTTCAATAAAGCTCTAAGGATTTTCCTACTCACTTTTCCCATTCAAAGGCACCAGAGATATACAAATAAATGAAAACTCTCACCCCATCAGAATCCTTTGGGTTTGTAAAAATGTAGTCGAAGACATAATCTATGTTTGCCATCTTCATTGCAGCTCTGTAAGTGTAAGATGGGCACTTGTTAAGAGTTTGCCCTTAACTGACCAAATATGTCGCAATGTGTAATCTATTCTCTGACCTGTTTAGGAAGAAGGCTCCGCGGATCATCTCATAGGGATTAGATCTTGTACGAGCTCGGCGCATCTCCTCTCCATCCAGCACATCAAAAATAGTCTGCAGAAAGAAATTAGAAAATCTAATCTAAACAGGGAAGGGCACCTAAACAGAACATTTTGCTGTTCCATTCTTAGAAGTTTATTTTACTTTACAGAACCCGATTAGGGGGGAACAATTAGCAATGGAACATTCGTTCTTTAATCAGAATGTAAGCTTCATAAAGTAGACAAGGCCTACTTCTTGTGCCCTGCAAGAGCAATGTTAGGGGCAAGCACTATAAAGATAGCGCTTTATGCCACATTTATACTGGGGTCTGGGTGCTGAAGGAGTACCGATACAAACATCTCCAGTTATTGGAAAACCTCATTGGAATGGCTCTTTGTTTCACAGTGGCCCAGAGAAGGGAGTAATGATATACGAAAAAGCAGAAATAAACTTGTAACAGAAGTTTGCAAAATCTAGGAACCACTGCACATCTTCTTTGTCACTTGAGAGCTTTGTTATCTTGAACCTTGATAGGATCTATGCCCAGGCCTTCGAGTGAAAATGAAATAGCCCAGGAGTTCTGTCTTGGCGAGATCAAATGTGCACTTTCCAGCTTGGAGTACAGACAATACTTTTGGAGACACTGCAGGATGAATTTGACATATATTCCTGTGGTAGATCCAAGATGTTGTCCAAGCAAATAAACGCTAACTGAAGATTTCATAAAAAGCTGGGAGACCATCAGGATTTACAGAGTCTGGATGGCATGGCCAAGTATTTGAAATGGCTAAAACTGGCCTGGAAGGTGATAATCCCCTTTCTTGATCTAGATCACACAGTACGCTCCATGAAGCTCCAGTATGGTGATGACAATGGCAGAGAATGATTACTGTAGGAGATCCAAGATCAGCAGAAGAGAACATTGGGTGCACACAGTTATGTGATTTAGGTATAGTCATTACAAAGATGAAGCTCTCCTTTGCAAATGTATTCTTCAAAAATAGGACAGGACCTCTGCTGGGGAGGTAAAATGACAGATAATCCTGTTCTGCACATTTTTCTCAATGAATTCACAGTAATCCGCTTTCTCTAGCTCAGAAAGTACATATAGACAATCTTTGGGGTAGTTGCTCTGGGGACAAAATTTACTGTGCAATCATAGAAGTACTGTAGGGAAAAATGGTCAGTCTGCTTGGCACTGGATACATCATGGAACCCCCCCCCCCCCCATTCTGGGTCAGCAGCAGTTTGGGCAACTTTACTATGAATAGTGCTTGAGTAGCCCCCGCAGGTTTCCATATGATAACATCTTAGTGATATCCCTGCTCTATGATTAGACTGGTCCAGCAAACTTTTCCCTAGGAGCACCCACTTCAGTATTATCAGAGCGCCATCCTCAAGAGATTTCACTGACCGAATGCATTCTTCTGTAGAAGTCAAACTAGCTTCATTCAAAGAGGATATGACTATTCATGTATTCTGTTTGTTAAGTATAATTACTCCATTTTCAGGGGGGAAGCCATGCTGAAACATACACAAGTTTAAAATTGTTCATCTAAAGCAACTCATCCAAAGTTTAATCTGATTATTAACACTCAGTAGAAAAGGAGGAGAGGAAACAAATAGGGGAGCTACTTAAGCCTTCATGTTACTGGAAGCTACTCTATTCTAAATGTATCAAAACCATCAGCCCTCAGATTTTTCTGCCTTTGCATTGCACTGGTATTTCTCCTTTTACTGATAGGCCTATTGTGGTTCCAGGAGATAAAATTCACCTTGCATTGGAGCATGCTGTGTATGAGTTCTTTTCCACAGAATTCCATTTCATCATCAATCACCAGTTTCTTCTATAAAACAAAATGTGAGGAAAATGAATCAATATGTGTAATGCATTTGTCTTAAGTCCAAGACTCTGTAACAATCCCAATTCAAAGAAGAAAATGTGATTCAGAACCATGGAGGACCTGCATATTGTATTTGATGGTACCTCTTATAGCAAAAGTTTCTTTTCCCAGGATTGCTGGCGGCAGCAGCCTAAACCCAGGAGAAGAGACCCCCTTCTTTAATCAGTTGCTAACCGGTGCAACTTGCATGAATCATTGCTTCCCATCTGAATCTGAATCATTACAGAGCCCTAATAAGATCATTACCTTTTTTTTTTGAAAGATATGGTATTGTTAATAAAATTTAAGACTGAACCAAAACAGCAAAGGAAGAACAATTTACAAACAATGTAAAACCCATTAAGACAATGTACACATTTTAGGCACTGGGGAGTTTGGAGTGCTTGCAAATAAGGAATGTTCAGCCATTCAGCATGGGGAAAGGAAGCCCTGCCTCACCCTGATGTCGTTTCACAACCTCAACACCATCAGTGCATTGGCCACACTGTTCCCGATTTTGCAGCACCTGGTCAGAAAGAGATGCTTAATCTACATAAATAGTCTTACTATAAAAACCATCATGGGGAGCCCAAACTTTTGCTTATCACATATAAATGGATATAAAAAAGTAAAGCCTTGTGGGGCAGGGAATCTTATGATACTCTAAAATTATCTTTTCTAACTGAAAATGCCCATGTATGAAGCTGACTCTTAAAGTATATTTTTAAAATTTCACATCCTGCTAGTATTTCACAACAACAGAATGACTTACAGCAGCTGAAGTGAAATAGAAGCATTCCTTATTCCCCCTGCAAAGCCCCTTCCCCGATATGGTCTCAAAATTCTACTAAACTGAATTCTGAGAGCAACATGGACAATTTATTAAGACTATACATGAAACTGAGATTCATCTAACATACACAAGGCTAACAAAATATTCATTTTATACCAAGATCAACGCATAGACAGCTTAAATTCAAGCCCATTGTTCTATCTTATAGAAAAAACTATTTACAGAGATAATATTAAAAGTCTATATCTACATCACCAAGACTTTGGGGGAGTTGGGCAGCATATAATTTTAATACATTGTTTTCTTTGTCATCATCTTCTTCATCATCATCATCATCATTTATTTCCTTATAATAGGAAATACGGTACTTACAGATATGGGAACAAGGAGTCTACCTTAACTGTATTTTTCCGTACATGAACAATGACAAGTAGCAGGCATGGTATATTTTCAGTCTGAGCAACATGGAGAAAGCAAGCTTATATGAACTCCCCTAAGAATATAGCATCTCAGCATCAGTCAGCACATCTTTTAACAATATGCCAATATCCAATGGAGGGGAAAAAAACTATTCATCTCTCTTCTATTACTTACATTCTGAGCTAAACTGCCACTTTTTAGAACATGAAAATCTTGAAGAACAGTGGTCGATGCCAGACAGACAAATGGCTTTCTAAAAAATGAGAATATCACTGGAGCAAATGTGATTTCCTATTGCTGTGTTTAAACAGCTTGTCACGTTATTCAAGCTTTCACAAATACAGTAATCAGAGGAGTGAAGAGGCACTATTATATAATTTGAAACTGATGAACAAGGCCAGCCAGTCACACACTCAAGTGCATCTACCTGCTTATTTCACAGGGAGTATGAGCTGAGAAGGGCCTCCCAAGCACAATGCTTGAATATGTATCCCAGCCACAAAAATATACCCACAAGGCTTCTTTGGCACATAACAAAATAGAACAATTTTGTTTTTACGGATACTTTTCATAAAATAACGTTAAAGAATTATAATTGCTTTCCAGGCCTTATGGATTCTCAGTCCTATGGCTACAAAGTTCACTTGGCAAACATGAGCTAGATGTAAAAATAAAAATGGAACTATGTATGACACCTCGAAAGAACAGAATTAAAATATGAGGAGGAACCTTCAGTGGAAATTCATTTAAACAGGATTTCATTAAAATCATGTACTAAAATGTGAACTGTAGGTCTCACCAGTAACTGTATTTAAAGGTTAAAAAGATCAAGATATTCTACTTATATTTAAAGTTATTAAAGCTATTATTTTTAATATGCTTTTGTAATTTCAATTAAATTTAATAAAACTTTGATTCATTAGGTGAAGTTTAAGACTATAATTTTCCACCTCAGGTATCTTTTAGCATACTTGGCCACTTTTCTGATTTTAACTAGCACTTTTTCACTCTTAACCAATTCAGCATTTAATATTTTTTTTGTTTACCTAAAGAAGCAAAGAATTTTACACTCATTCTATGTTGTCACTGATCAAAATTAATAAAAAATATCCATTTATCTATCACTCTTTTATTCCCAGAGCTATGCTTTTCAGCAGATCAATTACATTTCTTTATTTCTTGAGTGATCTTTCATTAGTTTAAAAAAAATCATTGAACTAAAACATACATATTTTAGTATCTGTGTATTGTAAGTGTTTTAGCAATTTTGCAGTCCTCGCTCAACAATCTTCATAATACATTAACGTATTTTCTTTCTTAGAATTTTTTTTACTACTTCTGATTTATAAATCTCTTTATCTACAATATTTTTACTTTGTTTTTCAGTAGACATTAACAATAAAGATTTGGCGGTGATTATTTCCTTTGTTGT
>JANHFL010002943.1:23515-35239 GCA_032468155.1 Oxyrhabdium leporinum | reverse complement strand
ACAATCTGAATACCTTTCCTATCATCATCCAATCCTTCATTTCTTCAGCATCTGGAATTTCCGTGGTACATTCTGGGCACCAGTCCACTTGCTCATAAGCACTAGCCTGTGCACAGGAGAAAGATGATTTCAAAAGAGAGCCTATAAGTATAATAAATCTGGCTCAGTGTACACGCATAGATCAGAAAACCAACCGCAATCCAATTTTTACTAGAATGCTTGGAGAGAATCAGAGTAATTTCTTACTATTATTATAGGTATCGAAGCATTCTTCTCATCCAAGAATAGAAATTAGTGTCTGATTTCAGACAGTAAATCCTCCAATGAGGATTTTTAAAATGAACCTTACCTAATTCAGTAGTGCAAAGGAAAATATCTATCACACCTCTTCACAATAGGATATTCTGAGAACAGAATATCAGGAGGAGATTGAAAGGAAATGTAATTACCTCTGGCTCATCTTGCCAGTTCATGCTCATCTCTCCATCAAATCCTTTCAGAATGAGTCCCAATCCACGCCTTCCTTTTTGTTGTGAAGCCTCCACAATCTCTTGCCTTCCCTGGCCATATTTGCCAAGACCTTCACCTTCTCGAAAGCCCATTTTAGCCTACAAGGTAGTAGAAAAGTTAGTTTATATCCTTCTGCTACTTTTCAGCAAAGAGCACTGGTCTGCCTGATTAAAAATATATATTTTACAAAGTATTTCCAGATTCTCCTTTCAAATATATTCAACTTAACCAAGAGGAAAATTATATCTAGAAAATGAAGCAGAAAAAAAAACAAATGATGAAAAAAAAACTATTACAAATAAGCAACCTGCAGAGAACACAAAAGTTATTTCTTACTATATTTGTGAGGCATCTTCATTTCACTATGTTCACTTGTCTTCCTTCAGTGAACACAATATTTTTATCCAGAGAGAAGACAATATGACTTCCATATGCCAAATCACACATAAAAAACAAAATGCCCATTTTGTGTAAGGGAATATCCTATATATCCAGAACTGTCTTCTAAAACCCTAACAAATACACAGACTCAGCTACCATTCTATAAGCACACTCACAAATGAGTGTTTCACAAACTGAAAAATCCTTTTAAATCTATTTCAAAAAGTAATCAAGAAGTAATTAAAATAGATAATGCTATGATCCAGAAAGATACAAGTAGGGTGCCTTTGCACTTCAGGAGAATTTATTGCATTCTATTTGATCTGCCTATTGCCCAACCTTAGTTTCAATTAAAAAAAATATGTTTTCTTCCTATATTAAATCTTTTCATTTCTTGGACTGTAACAGTCACACCTCAGTGAAATAAGCTAATCCTAATATTTTTACATCAAATAATGTAGCTCAAATATTTTTGCAGATGATGAAAACTGAAAATGAATGGGCTAATTTAAATCATAGTCATTTCAATAAGAACATTTTCCAGATTCAAATTTTCCGATTCAAAATCTTCCAGAAAATCCACAGAAAAATGAGACTTTACTTTTCCAAAATGCAATCCCAACATAAACACTGCAACACTTCTATCCCGTTATCAGTAGGATATCATGCCCTAAGCTACAGTGGTAAAAACAAAACAAAACAAAAATACTGGCATAAATACTTTCCCATATTAAAAAAGCTCAATCCATAAAATCCCCATAGACAAATTATACCATAAAGAGAAAATATTCACAAAGACAAGTAAAACCATCATTTACAGTTAACGAAAACACTTTGATACTGACTGACTACCAGGAGGAAAAAAAATAAAAGAAAACTATTATTTCTTTGCTTATCTTCAAATACTCATTCTGGTTTGTTTAAGCAACCATGACTGTACAAATCCCAATTTGCATAAAGCATTCAAATAAAGCTGTTCCCCATCACTGACTAAACCATAGCTTCTTAAACACAGTGATTATATCGAAGATGCAAAGTAACTACAGCTTTTAGGAAGTTCAAGGCTCATTTTCTACCAATTATTAACATAGAAGTAATCCATGATTCCTAACACACTAAAATGTTTGTTAGAAAGTATACTGCATTTAGTATGAAAATATTACTTTTTGTAATGTTTGAAATACCACATCTGACTTTCTCATAAAACAGACTTGTTTTGCACTTCATTAAAATTTTTAGTGCTTGCCTAAAAGGAAATATCCTATATTTCAAAAAGGTATGTAAACACACATATTTCCAGGCACCATATAGTATATAAAAATGTATTACATACAGACATGCATATTTATGGGAAATACATTGCCAAAGATCCTAAATAAGGTATTTCATTTATCTTTAAAGATTCACTGAACTAGGAATGCATCTGTACTTCTATCATTCAGATTGTTCTGTGATAGTTTAGTTTGTAAAATATAACACTATTAATTAAAATATTAAAATCATACGGGTAAACTCAGTTCATGTCTAATCCATGCCTCCTAGAATATTAATAGAGTTAAATACATACTGATAATGTATGTAGCACAGAGATGTTCAAGATTATCACTTAATTTTCTCCTAAGAGCTACTAAAAATCTTATCCAAAGTAATCTTGCTCCTAAGCCCACAATTATGCTTTGCTTTTTAAAACTTTTTTAATGTACATATTTTGGTTATAAGGTATACTTTTAAAGGGTGACATACAGTTAAATACTATAAAACAAGGGTATCAAACTGGATTTCTTCGAGGGCTGAATCAGCATTGTAGTTCTCCACGGGCTAGCGGGGGAAGGGGCAGGGGGGTGGGACGAATGCCTCCTGCAGCTCCCTGCCGGCCATTTTTGGGCCCATTTTTGGGTGTTTTCAGGCCATTTTTTGGGCTGTTTTCAGCTGGCAGAGTGCTGCAGTATGCCATGGAGTGTGAAATGAGGCCACAGACAGCCCATTTTAGCTGCCAAGAGGCACTGCGGGCAAGTCCCTTCATATTTCTAGGCCGGCCCATGGGCCATATTTAAGCACCCCATGGGCTAGATCCGGCCCACGGGCCTTGAGTTTGACGCCCCTGCTATAAAACAACCCAACAAATTAAGCAACAAATCAATTTAAATTATTTGAAAATTAGGGCAAAAAAATATGAAAGGGAAGCCAGTTCAGTGTGCCGAACTGAAAAAGAAAATTCTGAATTCATTAGAAATTCCCTGATCATACTTCAAGTACAGGTAGTCCTCGACTTACAACAGTTCACTTAATGACTGTTTGAAGTTATAACGGCACTGAAAATGACCATTTTCCACACTTATGACCATTGCAGCAACCCCAGGGTCACATGATTTACATTTGGATGCTTGACAACTAACTCACATTTATGACAGTTGCAGTATCCCAGAGTCATGTGATTGATTCCCTTTTGTGACCTTCTGACAAGCAAAGTCAATGGGGAAGTCAAATTCACTTAACATGTTACTAATTTAACAACTGTAGTGATTCACTTAATAAACATGGGCAGAAAAGTCATAAAACAGAGCAAAACTCACTTAACAAATTTCTCACTTAGAAACATAAATTTTGGGTTCAATTGTGGTCATAAGTCGAGGACTACCTGTATAATGGAACTAGAAGCTTATTCCACAGGGGTTGCACTGAGTCTCAAAATGCTTGAAAGTGAAAACAAATGCCCTCATGTCAAACTGCTAGTTCCTGGAGATAAACAGAAAAGGATAACTACTCGTTTCTGAATAATAGAAGCTTAAAATATTTTAGCCCTAATGGGCTACCAGTTAGACTTTATGGTGGTTGAAGATGTAAGAAAACCAGAGAAAGACCAGCAACATATAAATAAATGACAGAAGATTAAGGAAGCTCCATTAAGAAGCTATTACATTACTGTGACACTCCAAGAATATAAAGAGGTGTCTTAGTAGTGTTGAAAATCAGGAATCAATGGATCCAAAGATAACCTAACAAATGAAGAATGATACACTCCAATTATACTCTCAGGACCAAGCTGACAGATCCTACACAATAAGAGGTACTCTGACCCACCATGATCTTCTGGGAAACACTGTTGTACATAGTGTAGCGGGAAGATGAACCCTCCACATGCGAATCTGCACTGAATTTATTGCTGAAAGTGCCAAGAGTAGGTCGCCTCCCACTGTTCTCACTATCAGATTCACTGCTGCTTGTCGTGGAAGAATCTGAAAACCAAACAGAAGAAATAGAAGCTTCAAATATCATCACTGCAACATATATTAGTCATGATTTAGGAACATAGTTACTGTTTATCAAATTGGACTATCTACTTCAATACTGTCCCAATATTGGGCAGTAGTTCTCTGAAATGTTAGATTTCCAAAATGTCACATTCTGAAGTTGGTATCAACTGCATTCACACTAGGTGCTCTAATACATAGCTATGGAATCTGGAACATGCACATTTTAGGATACATCTTTTCTGTTTCCAAACACATGAAGATTGAGAATAATCAAACAGGAACTATCTTTTTGAATAGAGAAAATGTGAGAAAGTGACCCTTTAGCTGCAGTCTCCTTTTGAAACAGGATCACATAACAGCTAATTTATGTAGTATAACTGAAGTCTATTATAAACCATTACTAAAAATTAGTTTATTACAAAATCACATCAAGTAATATATTGATAATGTATGGATTTTATGGTGGTGCATGTATTTGAGTGCTCTCACTTTTAGTCCTTCTGCTAGAGGGGGTAGTGAACAAACCAAGCCAGTTTCACTCATGGTTTAGCATTATGTACAACTCTAACAAGCCATGGTTAGTAATAACCTGACATTTTAGGAGGACTAAAATGAGAGCAAATTAAGAGTTCTGGTTCAGAAGGCTATCCTGATTTGGTTTCACCTTTTCATTACTAGTACAAGCTAAGCAGAAACAACTGAGCGACATAAACTAGCATTCTTATTCAGTCGGAATTCTAGCTACTTACAAATATTCTCATTCCTTCTATTCCTCAGATTTTTCTCCAAAATCAACTTAATATTCATATTTCTCATTGCATTGTTTAGTTGTTTCATGTAGATATAGCTAAGAGAGGTATCATAGAATACAATAACAGTATGGGAAACCATTGATATGTCAAGATAACTTATCCATTTCCAAGCATCCCAGCTTAAGGTGTTGATGTCTATTAGTCTAAATGTTTTTAATAATTTAAGTACTTTAAAATGTTTTCTCCTCAAAACCATCCAATCCATCCAATACATAACAGCCCTGCTCCTTGTCTAAATATTAAGATCAGTTAACATGTGATGGGCAGAAAGAAGGCTGTCATGGTGACAGCTCCTAACTCCAGGCTGTTTTCAGCAACTAAAAACAGATAGATGTAGGACAAAAGAACTACCATTTCAGCTGTTTAAAAATGAATTTTGCTTTAGATATCTGTACTTTTAATGTCTTTGGGATTTAGTTATTTTATATTATTGACTAGACAACCTGTGACCTGTTAGGTTATTGTGTATTTCCTTATCTAAACAGAATCAGAATGACCAAAGGCAAAAAAGCAATGGGAGCTGGAACGACGTACGACTTCCTGCCAGCTTTTCCATTGACCTTCCTTGTAGAAAGTTGGCTGGAAGCGTTGGATAAGACAAGCACGATTGTAACTGACCACAGTGGCACAGCCATTCAGCAGCAGTGAAGCTGATATATTTTGCCAAATTTCAATTCCATAAGTCTTAGATCCTGGATTTTGGATGCATTCCACAAGTTAGCCCATTTGAGGTATGCTGTTTCAAAATTGTTGCCCTGTGATGCACTGTTTCACCCAAAGGTTATAAAGAATCAAACAGACACGAGGGTTTTAATTGTATATTGACTATTTTTAATTGTTCTCTTGTGCACAGCATTGGGGTTCTTTGGAGCAAAGATTGATACAATAACATCAATATTATCCACCAAAATAGCTTCCATTCCCAAATCCATTTCTAAAGTCAAACTGGAATAAAGATAAATAAAAGGATAAATCCTTTCCAGACAGCTTGAAATTTATAAGCAACTATTCATTCCAAGTCTGGATTAAAATTACAAATCAGATATCAAACTAGTTTTTCAAAGCCATAGGATTTGTCTTCATCTCCTTCAAAGCCAGTGGGATATTACCACCCCTCACTTATATATTTATCATCTATTTTTACAATCTATTCTTATAGATTAAGGCAGGGGTGTCAAACTCAAGGCCCTCGGGCCTGATCCAGCCCGTGGGGTGCTTAGATCTGCCCCATGGGACCGCCCTGGAAACAGTGAAGAACCGGCCCTCAGTGCCTCTGTCAGCAAAAACAGAGCTGGGGAGGGCCACATGTGGCCCTCCTGAGCTCCGTTTTCTCTGGCAGAGGGTTGCAGGAGGCCGTCCCAGCCGAGAACGGGGCTCAGGAGTCCATTTTCGCTGGCACAGCGCTCTGGCCACTACAGCACAAACACAACATGAGTGATGTCAAGCTGGCTACGCTCACCTTGGCCATGCCCCCCAGGCCACCACCCCCAAGGTCAAACACAACCCTGATGCAGCCCTCAATGAAATCGAGTTTGACACCCCTGGATTAAGCACTGTCTTAACTGATTACTAAATTCAGACTGCACAAGGATTGAAAGAATATGTAGTTGGCCTCATTTTTCCATATATCTCTCAATATCCTTAGATTGCGTAAGCTAAACACTCTCTATTTTACACTATTTTAGTTTGAAAGGAATTGATTCCAGAGGAGCAAAAAGCAGTGAAGTTTAAATACTTTGTATAGGGGAAGAGAATTAACACAGCTCTTCCCTAGGAATTCTCAGAGTGTATATTTAATTGTGCAAGTGTGCAAACTACTTTAGTTTGGCAAGATTTCTGTATATAGGCAAGGAATAATAAAGGAAACTGCTTAGAAGAAGCTCAGCATGCCTTGATTTTTGGAACCTGTCAGTCGTCCTTCTCTCATTTGTGCAGTTAGCTGTGACTGGATGCTGGGCTGGACTAAAACATTCCACTACCTTCTGATTCACAATCCCGATACTTCATAGTTTTTATTACAGTGTTCTCATTAATAACAATTCAACTAAGAACAGTGGAGAGATTGCTATAAATTCAATGCAACAAAGTTAGAGATAAATGTTTGAGCACGGGAGTTTTAAAATTATCATAGATCATTTTCCATCATACAATGTTCCCCAAGATGACTGAAAGTTTCAGGAATTTATGAAATGATTGCTTCAATAAGTACCTTGAGTTGCATGGTTACTATTAAGTTGGGTTTCATCGTCTGATGTGGAACTGAGAGTCAGACCCAACTCTTCTATCCTTTTTTTCTGCCTTTTCTGTGGGCTGCCATATTCAGGGTCTGTTCTTCTCTTCATTTTTACTGTTGGAAAATAGAATACATTTTACCAATAAATTCATATACATCACATAATTCTAACGCAATAGAATATCCTAGTTTCCAGTCTTTTTGTAAATTACATAGAAAATCGGAGTGCCTCTGTGCATTTTAAATACTATTCATTTGAAAGAAAAGTAGAAAAGGAAAAATAAAGCCTTTACCCATTGTCTGTTTTCAAAGAAAACATGTCTGAATAGGCCTCACAATTGCCTTCCAAAATATTTCTGTTTCCCTGTAGCACATTATCTTTTTGAAAAAATATTTCACTTATTTCAATAAAATGTTATTTCTTCTGAGTATTTTAACAACGTAAAACATTAAAATAGTAAGCCTATTTAGTCAGATGCCACCACTTTAAGTTTCTTTCTAATCATAATCATGTTCATTTTTTTTACTTTCCTACAAAATATGCTAAATTCAACATGTAAATGTTAAGACCCTC
Organism: Oxyrhabdium leporinum; assembly: GCA_032468155.1. Lineage (NCBI taxonomy): Eukaryota > Metazoa > Chordata > Lepidosauria > Squamata > Cyclocoridae > Oxyrhabdium > Oxyrhabdium leporinum. The sequence continues at coordinate 27,475 of JANHFL010002943.1, read as the reverse complement.
TAAAATTCATTAGAGTATGCTTTTATTGGAAAGCATAAATATTTCATAATTTATCAGAAAAATGATATCAAAACTAACTGAATTTGATGTAAAATTCAGGTAAGTTTAGAAACTATTTTTAGATTATAATCTAAAAAGTGAGTTCATATCATACACAAAATTTGGTAAATTTATCCTAACTTCAGAATATTTTTATTTATAAATTGAATCATACTGATACAGCTGTCAATTATTTAAATACTGTTTTACTTTAATATTGAATCCAGCTTTCAAATTGATATACTATACCATTTTTTCTATTTTTCTTTCTCTGATTGTATTATATAGTAATTTAAAATTAAATAAAAACAGTATTTTTGAGACTAGAATATTTTCATGTGCCCCATTTACACAATGGAATTGACTAATAATCAAGATTATTGTATTAAAAACAAAGTATTAAAAACTTGTACCAAAAAAACTATAGTTTCTAAAAAAAAGTTGAAGCATTAAAAAAACCTAAATATTAAAAATGCTGATTTCATAAACACAAACACACATTAGTGCCAATAGAGGTATCTAAAAACATTTTGGCATGGAACATACAGCTGCCTGTTGCAGCTGGATACTTATAGTTAAGTGAAGAATTCTTACATTGCTATTCTTTTGATAACTATATCTAGAAAAAGTACAGTATCTCCTACATTATATACATTCCTAGATGCAAGTGAGGTGAAACAAACTGTATTGTATTTTCTTATTAACGAAGGTGAATTCCATTATATTTATCCACACAGAAATAAATTACATAGACTTGTAAAAGAAAAAAATCCCATTACTGTGAGAATCAGCTGCCAATTACAGAATGTACTCTGATCAATTCAGAGAATGGCTCAACATTTAACTCGTTTTATATAACAAAATTCAAGTCTCATTTTATTCAAAGGCCTTATTCCAGTACAATAGAAAAAATGAGCAAGAGAGCACTGATTTTTATTAACTTTCGAACATATAAAAATTTGCTAGAATACATTGCTGTATTTTCCAGAATAATGGAATATCAAAACTTTATTATGTTGTTTGGCCTCGGTGCCATGCCTAACCTCCCGATAGAAATATATTTTAAAAGTGTAAACTGGATGGACAGTCACTTGAAAGTATAAGGTACTCAGAATTATAAAGATAGAATTTTAACGGGGGGGGGGGTAATCAGTTCCTGAGGGATAAAAATACTTAACAAAATTTTGCAAGAAGAGAGGGAAGGAATGCCTTTACTGAAGAAGACACAGACATAAAAGCATAAACGAACAAGCAGCACTTTATACATAGAGCAAAAATGGAATAGGGGAGCCCCACGGTGAAACCTCGGGAGCAAAAGGTGGTTGAAAAAAAGTTTTAAGTCACTCAGGCAAACTCAAAACGGGCAACCTTGAAAGCAGGTGAGCCTCAAAAACAAAGACCAATGAACCCCAAATAACCTATTTTCTCGGAAGTACGGTAGGTTTAGATCCCTGGCTAATTTAACAAGGGGGCCCTCAGAAGCTCAGGTGGAGGCGAAGAGATCAAGGCCAACCTAAGGAGGAGTGAGAGACGAGGGGCAAACGGCCAGCGACATGCGGGGCGACTGCGGTGGGGAAAGGTCATCGCCATGCTTATAACGGGAAGAGCGAGCGAGAGGCGTGGGATCTCTTGTGCGGCGGGAAAGAACCGACCAGAGCCCTGGGGGAGAGAAAGCAAGAAGTGCGACCGAGGAGCCGGCCGTGCACCGCCAGCCCTCACCTTCTTCGGCTCGCCCGCTTTCCCTCCCCGGGCCTTTGCCTGCTACACTCACAAGGAGGGGAAGGGGGCTCTGCCTCGGGCCGGAACAAAGAGGAGAGAAGGGAAGAGCAGGGCTCGGAGCTGTCCACAGGTGCGGCTGGGCTTGGCAAGAGGAACGACAGCCCGGCTCCCCCCCCTGCCCCCCCCTCCGCTCTATATACTCCGCCACAATTCACTTTCGTTTCCCGGCAGCTCCTCTCTGGGGCGGGTTCTTCCTCTGAGCAGGCGCGAACTGATGACGCAAAGCGAGGACGAGGGAAAGAAGGGAGGTTGGGGCAGGCGCGGCTGGGAGCGGCGCCCCTGCTGGCGGGCGGTTAGAACTGAGCAACGGACGGCCCCGAGCTTTATTCCAGTTTCCGAAGGCAGCCGAGTTGGCAGGCGTGCGTGCGTACGTAACTAATAGCTTTATTTCGTAAGGTACTGTCGATATACTTGTCAATTTCTGTAGTCTATGGATGAGGCAAGTTAGGGCATCTCTCTCCTGTTTTCCAAAAGCTTCTGATTCTCCGTTTTATGAAACCGAGTGAGATACTAATTTTAAACTTGGGGATTTAGATGTAACTATATGGATGGGAATCACTGTGTGGATGTTACATTGTAATAGATAAATCAAATAATTTGAATTAAATATTAACATGGGGTTTTTAAAAAAGTACATCATCCGTCGCCTTTTTGTCCTTTGAGCCAACACCATTTCTTTCTTTTACATTAGCCTTTTCAGCAACTAAACAGAGGGAGAAGATTCTGGAAGCCCTTAAATACACTTACAAGTTTCAAGAAACATACAAATCTTGCAGGGAAGTAACATCACTCATAAATTTGCTAGTTGTGAAATTTTGTCTAGAATCAGTGTTTTCTCTGTTCAGTAATCATTTAATCAATGTCTGATCATTTGCTTTCTAAAGTGGCACATGCACTGTAGGTATCATTTGTTTCTGTCCCCTATATAATTACCTGAAATCCCCCTTAATAAATGCTTCTTGCTTTATCTGGATTACTTGGTGATTTCTATTTTTGAGTGGTCAATAAAGCCCCTTTGCAAAAGTAAAAGTTTTTTTCTACCAAATGTAGGGAGTAGGTCTTCAGCTCCACATAAATTCAGGGTGCTTGAGTTTCAAGGCAACCAGAGATACTATGACAACAGTGATCTGTTCTGATAGCATCTGAATTATATTGCCTTAGTCTGTTGTATGAGAACACTAAAGACACTTTGGAAGCTACAGCTGCTGCAAAGCAAAGCAAAAGACAGGAGGATGCTGATGGGATAGTTCACTAGGGCCATACTTTTAACAATTTTACGTCTTCAAGGAAAAACAAAAAATGTCCAATTTCCTCTTGAAAAAGCACCTTTGAGCATGTATAATATTTTTACTCATTTAACTACGTTATTTTTATCTAGTATTGGGACTTGTGCAGAGAACATATTAAATTTTAGGTAATATTTATGCAGAACTATTGAAAATTCAAAAAGGATTCATAAACTTTTAAATACTAATATTAACATATTCATATTTTATCTTCAAACAATACAGGTGAAATTTTCCTTCTATGGAAAAAGTACTCTTTTGGCTCTAATACCTGGTTCTTCCCTCATTTGCAGAGGAAACCCCAAACATGTATTTCTTAGAACTGCCCAGCAGCTCGGATACCTGGGAGGAATTTTTCCCCATTCCTCCATTCAGAATTTTTTCAGCTACACAATGTTTGAGGGGCTTCTTGCATGTGCAGCCATTCCAAATTGTCCCACAGCACCTCAGGTCCAGCTTTTGATTTGACCATCCCAGAACCCTCTATTTTTCCCTCAGCTATTCCTTGACACGTTCATTGTCATGTTGTAGGTTCACTTTTAGTTGAGGTTTAAGCTTTAAACATTACATTATCCTTAAAGGCCCATTGATGCAATGAAGAATTTGTAGTAGATTCTATGATGGTGAATTACCCAGGCCCTGATGCAGCAAATCACACCCTAACTTTAACCTAATTTCCACCATCATTCTTTACAGTTAGTATCAGGTTCTTCTGGTGATACATTAGGTTTTCACTAAACATGTTTTCTGGCCAAATGAGCTTAGGTGGCGCAGTGGTTAGTGTTGAACTGCAGGCCACTTCTGCTGATTCAATATAGCGGTTCAAATCCCACTAGGCTCAAGGTTGACTCAGCCT
>JANHFL010002942.1:139108-150285 GCA_032468155.1 Oxyrhabdium leporinum | reverse complement strand
GCTTATAAGCAATACTCTTACATCAGTATATTAATCCCATATACCTCAGAATATTGCCCCCACAATCCGGGTCCTGATTATGATTATGGCTGCTGCTGGAATATGGTTATTTCCAATGTAAGAGACAAAACGAAGGTTATGTTGAAAGAAAAATCTCACCCTCCTTCTCAGTAATCCACATCAGTAGTGAATGGATTTTTAGATTCAAAGCATAAGGGTTACTCTGATGAGGAAGCAAGGAGGAAGCGAGGGATTGGAGAAGTAGGTGGAGTGTGATGGGAGCTGACAAAGGACAACAATGAGAAACCGAGAGACCAAGCTACCTGCTGAATTTACTTTACTAGACATGAAAAAGCTCATTCCCCCATCTCTCTATGATTCCTGACTTTGATTCCACCAATTTCCCAGGCAGAGTAGCTAGAAGGACTTCCTTTGGAATGAAGAAAGTAAACCAGAGGCTACTCAAGTAGAAGCTGTTTATAGCTGTGACTTGAAATTTATCTAGATTGTTGCTGAGAGAATAAGAACAAGCCTTAACGGCTGCTTCCAGAACAGTTTACCTACTTCGTTAGACATTTTATTTTGAATGTTGCTTTGAATTTAGCCTAACTTAATTAGGTTCCAAATCTATTTTGAAACCTGTCCCAAGTTCTCAAGGATTGGAGCAGAATAAAGTTAACAGATTCTATACACTTTTGGAAAAACCAGTGTTTGCTTCCTCTTATGTGCCAGGCAACTTCCCAATTTTCGGTTTACATATGTCTCTGCCGCAAATATCTTCCAATGTATTGGGCCTAAGTAATAATGACCCTATGCTTGAGCTATCATTTTCAAATTTGATAAAGTTTCCCTGTGTGCCTCATCCATTCCAGTACCCAAAAAATGTTTAATTAAGACAAATTTGCTGGTGTTAACATAATTTAATTATAAAGTTGAATATAAGGTTTATTTTATTTATTTGTATCCCACTTTTATTATTTTACAAATAACAAAGCGGCGAGCATATCCAATGTATCTCCCCCCCTCCTCTTTTCCCCATAGCAACAACCCTGTGAGGTGGGTTATCCTGAGAGAAAGTGACTGGCCCAAAGTCATTTAGCTGGCTTTCATGGCTAAGTCAGCACGCGGTCTTATGGTTTCTAGCCTGATTCCTTAACCACTAGACCAAACTGGCTCTCTTTATATAGAGCGGAGTATGTTGTCCTAAAATGGGAAGGCAATAAGGTACAATAGACTTTTAGACCATAGCAACCTGAAGAATAGTGGAGAAATAGCCTTCAAACTGTTCTCATTCAGTCTCTTGAAAATAAGAATGGTACAAAGCCAAGAACAATGTGTGCCTTAAGACAAAATAATGAGAGACAGACTTTTTAGTCAGTACTATAAGTCATATTGAATAACATCTATAGATACAGTATCTTGCTCTCTGGTATATTTAAAACATCTTTCCCAACTTTACCGACAGCCAAAGGGATGTAGTCAATTAGGATTAGGAGGCCTCAGGTTCAAGGCTGCTCATAACCATAGATACTCACGAGGTGATCTTGGATTACTAACCAGTTCTCAAACCAGCCTGCATCATAAGTTGTTACAGGGATCAAAGAAAGAAATTTCCATGAACTCTGCCTTGAACAGTTAAAATGTATATCTCTTTTAGTTCTAGGTGAATATAACTTTTAATACTGGCCAGACTTAAAGATTTAAATTGCGGCATGATTCAGTGGCCTTGGGTTTGAGGGCCCTTTGAACCCAGGAATTTACCATTTGTGGTGCTGGGTGGGATAGCACTGCCCTAAAGAGACTCTGTGTACAATGTGGGGATCCTTCTGGATCTACGATTCCTGCTCAAAGGGCAATTGGCAGTTGTAGTTAGGAGAGCCTTTATGCAGCTTTGTATTGTATGTTAGTTTTGCCCATGTGGCTATCCTTGGTGCAAAATGCATTATTAGGCTTCTAGATCGGCACACTATACCTCTACTCTGCAGTCTGCATTGGTTGCCATCTGCTTCTGAGTTCAATTCAAGGTACTGGTTATGACCTTTAGAGACCTACATGGCACGGATCCTTTCCCTGGTTATTCCCCATCCCAACAGGAGGAACAAGTTGCAGGTCCAATTTGCTAAGGGGCCTTGTCTGGTGGGAAATAAGAGGAGAAATTTCTGTGCAGTAGTACCTACACTTTGGAATATCATCCCTCCCCCTGAAGTGAGATTGGCTGCAACTCTTGATGTTCTTCAAGGCCCTTAAAACCTTATTGTTACTGGGCACGGGGATCCTGTAAAAGCATGGAGCCTGCTAAATGGTTATTGTGTTTGTAAGTTTCAGGCCAGTATTCAGAATTCACTCTCCTGTGTTTTTGTTTTACTATGGTTTTAACTATTTCATGGCAACTTGGCCATCTTGACTCGGCCAACTCAATGCGGTCATCTTGTCACAGCCAACCTGGCATGGCTAGTTTGCTGCAGGACAACTCACTGTGGCCAACTTCACACAGGATAACTCAACATGATCAATGTTATCCGCCACTGTTACTTTTACCTTATTTCTATTAACATTTGTGTGTTGAGTTATCCCGCAGTGAGTTGGCCCTTGGCAAGATGGCCGTGCCAGGTTGGCCGTAGTGTGATGGCCACAGCAAGTTGGCTCATTCCATATATATTGGCCATTGTACTCAAATGTAATCAGCATCTGATTATTAGCCTCATACTTAAGTAGTTATACTAATATTTTAAAAATGAGAGCAGAATTGCCTGTTTTTCTGTATATGTGTTACTAAATTTGGTTTCACAGATCTGAGACTAAGTTCAAATGCTTGCCTTTCTTGTTATGCTTGATCTTATTTAAATGCCTGACCTTCCGTCTTCGTATAAAAATGCTTGTTCATTATTTATTGTTATACACAAAAAGCGATTTTTAAAACTTATGTATTTCTGAAACTCCTTATGCCATATCAGAGAACCCAATTTACAAAAGTGCAGAGGCTCTTTTTTGCATTATATATGTGTGCTTTAAAAAATTGTAATGCAACATTTAAAATGTATCACCCTTTAAAGGCAGTTTAATTCATTCCTGAGAATTAAGATCAGATGGAAGTTTTGACCCAGGTAACCATCACCAGTTATAGTGAAGTTGCTTGCTTATTCTAATTTATACAGCTGTCTGTCTAATATATATGAATTGCTTATGGATATATGCATGGCTTACAGACAGGTACAGCAATGTAACAGAGTCCCAATGATACATTTTAAAACAAAAAATACAAGACCATATAAAAAGTTGTCATAATATTCATAACATTAACAGCCAATTACATTTACCAATAGCATTCGATATAGTCATCATGTGGTCTCCACCACATTCCTAGATTCCCCCATACCTGTTGGCAGAACCATGGTTTTAGAATATTTCAAAAAGTCAGTAGGAGCAGGGGCAACCTAAATGCCAAGGGGATGATGTTCCATAGGGCACATGCCATGGCAGAAAATATATTAGTAATTAAGCATGTTTTGGGGTTGGCAGCCTACTTCACTTTTCAAGGAAGAAATATGTTAGGGAAGTTATACTTCACTTCTACAGTGGATATACTCAATTTCCATATTTAAATTTTTAATATAATTGCTTTATATTTTCTCTGCCTCTTTCAATCACGTTTTTTGATTATGTTCATTGCAACTGTGTTTTTTCTTTTGTATATTATATAATACTCTTATTTCTTCATTTTTGCACTAATAATTTTATTCCATATATGATTGTTCATATGCCTTGTTGTTTAATCATTTCATGAAGCATCCTTTTTCATACTTCATACTTCAAGATTTTAGTGGCACTCTGTAACATATTTCTTTTTATTCTGTTCCAAATTGTGTCCGCATCCTTTTTCTTTGTGTCTGCTTCTCTTACTTTTCATCCAAAATGTAATTTATGTTGTACTATATTTTCAAACAGAACTTGTCCCCTGAGTAATAGATTTTTAAAAGATGTTATTTATCTGCTTTCGTAACAAAGATGCAGAAGTATTGATGAAAGTTATAGCATTTGTAGATATAGAATTGCTTGGATTCTTCCTAGCTTAATAGATATAAAAAAAATCAATGAAAGCTAATTTTCCTATTTCCACATCTGAGTAATAGATTTTTAAAAGAAGTTATTTATCTGCTTTCGTAACAAAGATGCAAAAGTATTGATGAAAGTTATAGCATTTGTAGATATAGAATTGGTTGGATTCTTCCTAGCTTAATAGATATAAAAAATTCAATGAAAGCTAATTGTCCTATTTCCACATCTTTAATTCACGGAATGTTTTTAAAAGCATAACTAAATAAGCTTTTAGAGTAGAGTACCATTAATTTTTCCATCGTGTGTGTCTTTCTAATAAGGAATTGAGACAAGGGTAGATCGTGTGTTCTTTTAGAATGTTTTTATAGCTAATTTAAACTCTGGTGAAATCTAAACAAATAAATTCCTGAAAGGTTTTGAATATTCTAGTTTATCAGATAACTTGGTTTTTCTAAATTTCTAGAATAAAACTGAATGAGTGTCCTTGTTTTATGTTGGCATTTCCAAGCTGGAAAAGCCAAGGTCCCTTATTCTTCATCTTTGAGAATGTAATACATGCTTGTTTCGTATTTAACATGGAAGTATTCTGTAGTAGATAAGGCACTGTGGTAGAAACCAGGAGACTCCTGCCTTAGGCATGAAAGCCAGCTGGGTGACTTTGGACCAGTCATTTTCTTTCAGCCTGATGTACAACTTCAGATCCTGAAGACAAGCTATTTGGTCAATTCCTGCTGCAAATAATGGATCAACACTTTGTTGATCCATTTTCTGCACTTGCAAACACTAGTAAAAACACTAGTAAGAAAACAAATTATTGAGAATTCAGGATTATATTAAGGGATCTTTTGGTTGGTTCAATGGATTGGAAACTAGCACAATTGAGTAGTCATAGGATAGCATATTAACTTTTATCAGTAGTAAAATTAGAGTTAAAGAGCAACAAGACTGATCAGCAAAGTACAATTAAAGTCTCCTAGTCCCTCAAAATGACTGAGGGGACCTCGAGTATGTATACCCTGCTAGATCTGGTGTGATGAGCAAAAACAACTGAAGACAGCTAATGAATTCCACAACTTGACCTATGCCATGGAGGGCTTTGAAGGTAATAAACAGCACCTTGTACCTGAAAGCACATTAGGTAACAATGCAGCTCATATAGCAGAGATATGTGAGCAAACCAGTGTTCACAGCACTGTATGCTGTATTGCATTCTGGACCACTTCAGCTTCCATCTTCACCATTAAAAATCTGAACCTACCTAAAATTGCATAGAGAAGTATTGTCCTTCTTTTCCTTGGATATCATCATCTTTTTGTAGATCCAATTTGAAGTTTGGGGTTACCTGGGAGTCTTGGAATTCTCATGTCATTTTTTAAAAAATTGTAATTACAATTGCAATTTACAATTTTCACAATAATTGCTAGAAAATTTCTACTTAAATGACTGTTGACATTCGTAGGAAACATCTGCATCTGATCTGTGTTTTTTAGGTGTTATTTTGCAATCATGGCTTATATTAGTAATATATGCTCCAGTAATATACTATTACATATAGCGTATCATGTATTACATAGCATATTATATATTACATATATATTGTAATGTGTATAATATAATGCAATATATTACATAGTATATTACATAGCATGTAATATATATGCTATTGTAATATACTATTATCCTTCTCACCTTTCCTGTTACCTACTCCTAATGGTATCTTATGACTATCACTTGTCGGTTGTATCATATGATTTACGATTGTACCTTATGATTCATGATTTATCACTTTATTGCTTGTATGCATACTGAGAGCTTATGCACTGGAGATAAATTCGTGTGTACAATCATTGGCCAATAACGTAATGTTCTATTCTATTCTATTCCATTCCATTCTATTCCATTCCATTCCATTCCATTCTATTCTATTCTATTCTATTCATATAACTTTAGCTCTTTAGGTCAATAACTATAGCACGACTACATTTAATCTGTGTTACTTCTTCTTTCTTATGTAAACAAACTTTAGTTTAGTTCCTTGAATGTAGTCTTTGCTAATGCCCTGATAAAAATGAGATTAATTTAATGAAACAACAGAATGCAGATCCAGGTTTCTATAATAATATTTCAATGCACAGATCACTTTTTGTGGCTTGGTTCATACCCTTTGAGTCATAATATGGTCTGCTTATTTTCAAGATTTTTATGTTGAACAAATCCAACCACTATGCTTTGCGAGCTATGGTTTATAGATATCATACTAAGCCCAAAATGTAATGAAGTGCATTTTTGATATTCTAAAATTCTAGCTAGAAACATCAAGATCTTTTAGAAACATATATATTTGCATATGAGCAATCTCTCTTTCTCAGGAAATGGGAGAGCCAGGGCCAACACTTTCTTATTCATGCTTTACATTTACCAGAGAAGCCAAAGGAAGCTGAACTGAGTAATTGATCTTAGAAGTGATATTTGAATAGTTGATTGCTCAAATTTTGAAAGGTGTACCGCCTACTTTAACTTCATTTTCATGTACTGTCTAACTGATGACATAGGTATTGTGTTTCCAGTATGTCATTTTTGTACAGATTGTAGGACTTTTTCCCGTGTGATTCTTTCTACAGAGAGACTATTTTGAAGTAGGAAAAATCCATATGTTTTGCATACTAAGAAGTTGCACATTTATGTCTGCTATACATTGTAATAATTTCCAGTAGAAAAATCATTGCATAAAACATAACTTGGGATTTCCTTTTCCATTATTCTCAAACTCACCTCTTCCAAGTTGATACCCTGTATATACTGTATATTATCCAGTGGCTGACCTAATCAGTAAAATAAATTACCATCTTAATTATTAACTTAATATTTTCAACTAATGTTGTTTTTACACATTTCAATTAACCTGTACAATTTTATTTGAGAATAAACGTTAGTGAAATTAAAGGGACTTGCTATTAGTACATAACAATAGAATCATATTCTTAAAGTTCATAGATCTTTTTTTAAAAAGCCATTTCAATAAAGGCTAATTACTATACCCTTAGGTTATAGGCACATATCTAGCGTTCGTTTTATGTAATTTATTTATTAAACTTATATACTGCCCTTTTTGCCTGGTGGTGTGTCTGTACTGTTTTCCGTACAGAAACACTGTTTTCAGTGTTTTTCCATATTTACAATTATTAGCTTATTTTTAACTATGTTTTAAAGGGACAAATGCTGCTAATAGATTGAGAATGAGGGCATTAATATATATAAGAATATAGAACAGTATTTAGAGATACTTCATATATTTATTTAAAATGGATCCTTTTTTATTCAGGAGCACTAAATTGTGTGCTTTGGATTGTCTAATAAGAGGTTGTAATAAAATTAGGAAGAAATTACCAAAGTGTTTTTTAATAGAGGATCTTTTAAGTTCTATATAAAAAAAAATGTCTAGAGCACTTTGCTTTTTAGGAGCAAAAGAAATGTTTCAACATTCATTCATCTCCTACCATTTTGTGATGTGTTCTTCCTCTTACATAATTCTTGAAATAGCCAAACCAACTACTGTTGGCAGTTTGTGCAGGAAATTGCAGATGAAGATAATCAATAGTTTACACAAAAAAATGAGAGACTGTTAGCCAAAATAGCTTTTCTTGTAGCGGGTAATCTTGACCCTTAAATATTTTACATTTGAGGCCCAATATTTCTTTAATATTCATTTGTAGCTCTTTATAATACATTTTTTTTCTGATTTTCTCTTTTAGGATCGGAAGCTGTCCAAATCAGAAAGACAACGGTTTAAGGAGGAAGCTGAAATGCTGAAAGGGCTTCAGCATCCTAATATTGTTAGATTCTATGATTCCTGGGAATCTACAGTCAAGGGAAAGAAATGTATTGTTCTGGTTACAGAACTTATGACATCTGGCACATTGAAAACGTAAGTATAAGCTAGTGGAGCACAACCTGAATTATCAAAAAGAAAGGGAAAGCATAGTAATTTCCATTTTAGGCACAAACCTCCTTAAATATGGCATGGAGTATTTTTCTCCATTATTGATGAGGAGGTCAACATGTTCCAGTTTGGCTTCAAAATTATGAACATTCTGGGACTATTGCTGTTTTGTGAGCGGAAATGTTAAAGAGTTTTTTAGAATTTCATTTGGCAAACCACATCATATCCATACTATAACAAATGCCCGGAATTCCAGGCAAAATAAGTAGCAATGGAGTCCTCTAGTGGTCAGTAAAATGTTCATAGTATTTCAATAGCATATAGTGTTCGAATATGCTTATACAGTATAATCAGAGCATTCTACTTCTAAGTAGTTCAGTTTAACTATTTAAAACTAGAATTTCTTAATCGGAGACACATTTTTTAGGTGGCGTGCATACTTTGGGGCTCCAAATATAGATAATTCAAGAGTAGATGTGCCTGAAGACAGTACTTTAAAAAAAAATATTGGCTTGAAGGATTGCAAGAAGTTCATATGATATGTGATATTACATTATGGGCAGGGCTAAATGTTTTGGCTTGTTTGTGAGAGGTACAAGGGAGCTAAGTGTTGAACATTGAAAAATACTAAATCGTGCATCATTCATTTTAATTTTGATAGTTACATTCTCTGAGGTTCACAGATAGGGCCCACATTTAGGCTATGATTGGTTACATCTCTGCTAAATATTTTAAAAGAATGAGAATTTCTGAGAGTACTGAGAATACTCTGAATATTCAAGTTAAGAATAGTCTTAATGGGTTTTTTTTAAATGTGTTATATTTATATTCTTCCTCCAGGAAATCAGTGTACAGTATAGAGCAATCATTCTTGCTGTAAACCATGTAGTATCTGTCTCTATGAAGATTTTAAATGTTAGAAATTTTAGAAGGGTTACAGCCGGTATTTCAATCTAATACATTAGAAAATATTCTTAGCTAGTAGTTACCATCTGTGTTTAAGGATGGATCAGGGATGGACAGTGGGGTGAACCTACGCAGGGCTGTCAAACTCACGGTCCATGGGCCAGATGCATCATGCGCTGGCCATGCCCACGCTTGGTTTAGCGAAGGGAAAAAAGTTGCGATACGTCACATGAGACCGCCATGATGGTGCAGGTTAGACACCCTGATCTACAGGTTCTTTTATTGCTACCTGCCAGGCTTTCTATCGTTCCCCTCCCTGTTTAAATTTTAGGTAGATTCTTTTAATTAAAAGGGAAGTAAGCAAATTGCAACATGCCTGAAACATTATAAAAGGAGCATACTTTAGAAAATATATTACTTGTCAAAACAAATCTGATTTTAAAAAAAATCATAAAACAATTAACAAATCTTGAGTACGCACACTGAATATAATTCCTAGTTTGTTTTATTTAAGTATGAATAATTTTATCTCATCTTAATACCCAGGGAACAGCCAGATCTTCAGAACCTTATGAAAGGCTAACAAGGTTGGGACCCTCAGGATCTCTGGAGGAATGTGTTTTTTTACATGCCTGGCAAAGCCAAAGAGTAGGCTTGGCTCCAGGGACCACAAGATTACACTTTTTTTGTGATGGGACGTAGAGCACGCCCTCTCTGCTAGACCTGATGGGTTGGGCAGAGACAGTGGGGACTGGTGATCCTGTAAAGATGCCATATGGGGCTTTATAAGTGGTTTTAAAGCCACAGATACATTTAACGCTTTTAGTGTGGAAGAAAAACACACTTTAAAATGGCTGAAGTGCCTCTTTGAACCTGCAAGACCACAGAATCATTATGTGTATTTTGTGACTCTGTGTCTTGGAAGATCACAACTAACTATTTAAAAGCTTTCATGTGCTCAATGTTTTCATCATCTACTACCCATTGGAGACTCCTGAATGTTTAACAAATGCAGTTTTGTTCATTTGTTTATGTATATATGTATGTAATTATTTTAAGTTTACGGCTACCAGATTCCTTAATGACTCTCAAGTGCTTTACAATTAAAAAAAGAAAAGCAACTAATACAGAAGAAATTTACAACCATTCAACAGGCAACACTCTAACAACAACAAAATAAAAGGAGAGGCATTTTATCCCAAGACCTGTGAGAAAACTAAATTTTTAATGATTTTCTGAATGTCATTAGATGGGAGCTCTATGAATTTTTGTAGTGATATAATTCCTTAGGACAGTAGCACATTTTCTGGGTCTTCTTTAATTGACAGGAACCAGGGTGCAACTCCATCAGAAAGGAAGGAATAAATGGTGACAAGAAGTCCTTCAGTTAGCTAGGCCCTTTGCAATGAAGAGCTTTATAGATGATAACCAGACCTTGAATTATACACAGAACCCACATCTTCCTGTGCAATTCATCTAGTTCTGGTGTCTTAAACTCATTCAGAATTCCTTGACTGTGTTTACTTTGATTTTCAATCTCATTTCTGTCCTTTCAGGGGTGTGTGTATGTTTAAAATGTGTATCTTCTAGTGAATATTAAGTTGAAGCAGGAATTAAATAATTGTTATTCTTTGCTACATTTACTGAGCAGCTACTGATTCTTTTTTCTTTCTTTTATTCTGAACATGTTTAAGGAAGCTCTCTTTGTTCTCTTTACCATTATTCACGAATAGTTTGGCTTATTGTGAGAGGAAATCCATCATTATGTGGTTACTTTCCTCTGCTTTTCCTGCTACTTCCAATTCCTTATTGTGGAGCTACCGTAGTGTATCCGTCCTGGAAAATTCTGGATGACCTCTAAATTTTATGGGGGGTTTTCCTGTCACCTAGTGTTCATTGGGACTTTTGTAGCACAGTTACAGTGATGCTACTTATTGAGTAACATCAACTCAAGGATTTCTAATCTTATGGTATTATTCTTCACCTTTGAAAGAAAACACTAAAGAAGAATAATTGTAGCTCAGGGTTGAAATGAATGGTCCTTGGTGCTCTCTGAGCTTGCTTGTTTTCTTGCAGTTGTTTCATTACCCAAACTAGGTAATATCACCAAAGAAAATACTGTCTCCAAGACAAGTCAAGAATTTGCTGAAAGACTCACGCTTGGCAGAATTCATTTTCGACAGATTTCAGTGGGCTGCTATTATTATTATTATTATTATTATTATTATTATTATTATTATTATTATTATTATTATTATTATTACTACTACTACTA